>WNWK01036426.1:0-19169 GCA_009830355.1 Cherax destructor | reverse complement strand
GTCACCTAGTGCCACTGGCTTTCCAATATACACCTTATTCTGCCTATTACTAGTTCCCTAGAATTTATAACATTACTACACTGGGACTTCACTGTTTTCCCCCCATAACCCATACCACTAACTTTTTCTAGTTTAAAGCCCTAACAGCTCCCTCCACTGCAGTTGCCAGTGCCCCCACCCCAGACCTAGATAAGTGAACCCCATCCCTGGCATACATGTCATTTCTGCCATAGAAGAGGTCCCAGTTGATTGCATCATAGGCTTTCTCCCATACTTTTTTTTTTTTTAGGTATCTTTATTCGCTTACACAATAGGCGTGCTGTTGCACATGTATTACCAACCTGTCGGAATTGCATACCATTTTAATTTTCAGACACTGCAACACAATGTCATCTTGGTACAGAATAGAAAACACCTTGGAAATTTTTTTCAAGTTAGAATGGTTGGATTTGAGAGGGACCCCTGACCCCTCAATGATTACATTTTTTTTTCTAGTGGACTTCACCTCTACATATAAGGTTCCATACTGTTACTTCAACTTCACATTGTTCCAGACTATGGAACAAACCTCTTCTCCAGGCTGAGGGACTGACCACCTCAAAGCTTCTGCAAACTTTTCTGTACTCGACTGAAGAAGACTACTGTGTAGGCGAAACGTTTCGAAATAAAGATACCCAACTGTTGGACATATCTTACTTATCCTCCTTACGCAATTACTGCAGCGAGTGATCATCCTCTCCCTTATACTCCATGTACAATTACTGCAGCGAGTGGTCATCCTCTCCCTTATACTACATGTACAATTACTGCAGCGAGTGGTCATCCTCTCCCTTATACTCCATGTACAATTACTGCAGCGAGTGGTCATCCTCTCCTTATACTCCATGTACAATTACTGCAGCGAGTGGTCATCCTCTCCCTTATACACCATGTACAATTACTGCAGCGAGTGGTCATCCTCTCCCTTATACTCCATGTACAATTACTGCAGCGAGTGGTCATCCTCTCCCTTATACACCATGTACAATTACTGCAGCGAGTGGTCATCCTCTCCCTTATACACCATGTACAATTACTGCAGCGAGTGGTCATCCTCTCCCTTATACTCCATGTACAATTACTGCAGCGAGTGGTCATCCTCTCCCTTATACTCCATGTACAATTACTGCAGCGAGTGGTCATCCTCTCCCTTATACTCCATGTACAATTACTCTAAACTCTAGAGAGTAAATGAGAGGCTTCTATTAGTGAGGCAGAAGAAAGGAATTTATAGGCGCATAAAAAGAGGTGAGGGTCATCTTATAAATCAGTATACTGACATTAAGAGGGACGTTAAAAAGGGGATAAGAAAAGCTAAACGGGATTATGAAATTAAAGTTGCTAGGGATTCAAAAACTAACCCAAAAAGTTTTTTCCAGGTTTATAGAACAAAAGTTAGAGATAAGATAGGTCCCCTTAAAAATAACTCTGGGCATCTTACTGACAAGGAGAATGATATGTGCTCTATTTTTAATAATTATTTTCTCTCAGTTTTCACACAGGAAGACACTAATAATATCCCAGTAATTAATTTTTATAGTGTCCCTGAAGAAGAAGAAGAAGATAAATTATGTAATATCACAGTCACTAGTGAAATGGTTATGAAACAAGTAGACCGACTGAAACAAAATAAATCGCCGGGTCCTGATGAGCTTTTTGCTCATTAAGTAACATTTTTAATTTATCTCTTCAAACAGGTGTAGTGTCTAATATGTGGAAGATGGCTAATGTAATTCCTATTTTTAAAGCAGGGGACAAGTCACTACCGTCAAATTACCGCCCAATAAGCCTGACCTCAATTGTAGGCAAATTACTAGAGTCAATTATAGCTGATATTATAAGAAACCATCTCGATAAACATAATTTGATTAACGATACTCAGCATGGATTCACGAGGGGCCGTTCCTGCCTATCTAATTTATTAACTTTCTTCGGTAAAGCTTTTGTGGCTGTTGATCACGATAAGGAATTCGATATTGTTTATTTAGACTTTAGTAAGGCTTTTGATAGAGTACCGCACCAGAGACTGTTAAAGAAAGGGGCAGCTCATGGAATTGGGGGAAAAGTGCTGTCATGGATCGAGTCATGGCTCACCAATAGGAAGCAGAGAGTGTGCATAAATGGGGTTAAATCCGAATGGGGACTTGTAACAAGTGGTGTTCCACAGGGATCAGTCTTAGGCCCGTTGTTATTTATAATATATATCAATGACCTTGACGAGGGAATTACTAGTGATATGAGCAAATTCGCCGACGACACGAATGAGGTAGGATAATTGATTCAAACATAGATGTCATAGAACTTCAGGAAGATTTAGACAAACTCAATTCGTGGTCAGAAAAGTGGCAGATGCAGTTCAATGTAGATAAATGCAAGGTTCTGAAGCTCGGGAGTGTCCATAACCCAAGCACTTATAAGTTGAATGGCGTAGAACTTAACCATACAGATTGCGAAAAGGACTTGGGGGTGATGGTAAGCAGCAACCTTAAACTAAGACAGCAATGCCTAAGCGTACGTAATAAGGCAAACAGATTACTGGGATTTATATCAAGGAGTGTAAGCAACAGAAGTCCAGAGGTTATATTACAGCTTTATACATCGTTAGTAAGGCCTCATCTAGATTACGCAGCTCAGTTCTGGTCTCCATATTACAGAATGGATATAAATTCGTTAGAAAACATTCAGCGTAGAATGACTAAATTAATACATAGCATTAGAAATCTTCCGTATGAAGAAAGATTGAAGACCCTTAAATTACATTCACTTGTAAGACGAAGAATGAGGGGAGACATGATCGAGGTATACAAGTGGAAAATAAGTCCCCGGGACCCGACGAGTTGTTTTCCAGGGTACTTAAAGAATGCAAAATGGAACTTAGTCAGCCATTAACGAATGTGTTTAATACGTCCATCCTAACTGGTGTTGTGCCAGAGATGTGGAAGATAGCTAATGTAGTTCCTATATTAAAATCAGGGGATAAGTCCATTCCATCAAATTACCGTCCAATAAGCCTCACGTCTATAGTAGGCAAATTATTAGAATCAATTATAGCTGATATTATCAGAAGTCACCTTGAAGAACATAATTTGATTAATGAATCTCAGCATGGGTTTACGAGAGGTCGTTCCTGCCTGACAAATTTACTGACGTTTTTCAATAAAACAGTTGAGGCAGTAGACAGTGATAAAGAATATGATATAGTTTACTTGGATTTCAGTAAGGCCTTCGATAGAGTACCTCACAAGAGACTCTTAAGAAAGGTGGCAGCTCATGGTATAGGAGGTAAAGTTCTAGCATGGATAGAGGCATGGCTTACCAATAGAAAGCAGAGAGTTTCCATTAATGGGGTCAAATCTGAATGGGGATTTGTCACTAGTGGCGTTCCACAAGGATCAGTTTTGGGCCCATTGTTGTTCATAATTTACATAAATGACCTTGATGAAGGAATTGCAAGTGACATGAGTAAATTTGCTGATGATCAAAAATAGGCCGTATAATTCATTCTGAGGAGGATACCAGTGAACTCCAGGAGGATTTGGATAAATTATTGTCTTGGTCTGAAAAGTGGCAGATGAAGTTCAATGTGGACAAGTGTAAGGTGCTAGTCGTTGGTAATGAAAATATCCTCGAATTTATAAACTAGGTGAAGTTGAGCTTGATCATACAGAATGTGAAAAGACTTGGGAGTCATGGTAAGCAGAAATCTAAAGCCAAGACAACAGTGCCTAAGTGTGCGCAATAAGGCTAACAGATTACTAGGATTTATTTCAAGAAGTATAAGCAACAGAAGTCCAAAAGTTATTTTACAGCTCTATACATCACTAGTGAGACCTCATTTGGATTATGCAGCTCAGTTTTGGTCTCCTTACTACAGGATGGATATAGATTCATTGGAGAACATACAAAGAAGAATGACTAAAATGATTTACAGTATAAGAAATCTCCCGTATGAAGATAGACTTAGAGCATTGAATCTCCACTCTCTGGAAGACGTAGAATGAGGGAGATATCATCGAGGTGTACAAGTGGATGATGGGCATAAACAAAGGAGATATTAATAAAATACTGAGGATATCGAACCAAGTAGAACGAGAAATAACGGATTTAAATTGGATAAATTTAGATTTAAAAAGGACATAGGCAAGTACTGGTTTTCGAACAGAGTTGTAGATGCGTGGAACAATCTTCCGAGTAGGGTGATAGAGGCTAGGACCTTGGGTGGCTTTAAAAAGAGATTGGACAAATATATGAGTGGGAGGGGCTGGGTTTGATTAGTGTCGTGAGTACAGGAGTAAATTCTTAGGTAGTGGTGGTTTTGATAAGGACCTGCCTTGTATGGGCCAGTAGGCCTTCTGCAGTGTTCCTCCATTCTTATGTTCTTATGTTCTTAAATGGGCATTAACAAAGGGGATATAAATAAGGTCTTGAGGATATCTCTCCAAGAGAGAACCCGCAATAATGGATTCAAGTTAGATAAGTTTAGATTTAGAAAGGATATAGGAAAGTATTGGTTTGGAAATAGGGTAGTTGATGAGTGGAATAGTCTGCCTAGTAGGGTTATTGAAGCTAGGACCTTGGGTAGTTTCAAATTTATGTTGGATAAATTCATGAGTGGGAGGGGTTGGATTTGAGTGGGAATTGCGCATGAGTGGGTAGAATTGTCGAAGCTTGTTTCTTGGGTAGCGTTGAAGATTAGGTTGAACAAATATTCTGTTAGTGGGATGGAATGTGAAGGACCTGCCTAGTATGGGCCAACAGGCCTGCTGCAGTGTTCCTCCTTTCTTATGTTCTTATGTGAGTATTATTCATAAGAACATAAGAACATAAGAAAGGAGGAACACTGCAGCAGACCTGTTGCCATACTAGGCAGGTCCTTCACTCCATCCCACTAACAGAATAATTGCCCAACCTAATTTTCAATTCTACCCAAGAAATAGGTTTGAAGATTCTATTAACTCAAGTGCGAGTCCCACTCAGATCAACCCTCTCTCATGAATTTATCCAACCTAATTTGACTCCCAGGTCCTAGCTTCAATAACCCTACTGGCAGATGTTCCACTCATCAACTACCTATTTCCAAACCAATACTCTATATCTTCAAATCTAAACTTATCTAACTGAATCCGTATGCGAGGTTCTCTTGGAGATATCCTCAAGACCTATTTATATCCCCTTTGTTAATACCCATTTTCCACTTGTATACCTCGATCATGTCTCCTCATTCTACGTCTTACAAGTGAATGTAATTTTAGGGTCTTCAATCTTTCTTCGTAAGGAAGATTTCTAATGCTATGTATTAATTTAGTCATTCTACGCTGAATGTTTTCTAACGAATTTATGTCCATTCTGTAATATGGAGACCAGAACTGAGCTGCGTAATCTAGGTGAGGCCTTACTATTGATGTATAAAGCTGTAATATAACCTCTGGACTTCTGTTGCTAACACTTCTTGATATAAATCCCAGTAATCTATTTGCCTTATTACGTACGCTTAGGCATTGCTGTCTTGGTTTAAGGTTGCTGCTTACCATCACCCCCAAGTCCTTCTCGCAATCTGTATGGCTAAGTTCTACGTTATTTAACTTATAAGTGCTTGGGTTATGGACACTCCCGAGCTTCAGAACCTTGCATTTATCTACATTGAACTGCATCTGCCACTTTTCTGACCACGAATTAAGTTTGTCTAAATCTTCCTGAAGTTCTATGACATCTATGTTTGAATCAATTATCCTACCTATCTTCGTGTCGTCGGCGAATTTGCTCATATCACTAGTAATTCCCTCATCAAGGTCATTGATATATATTATAAATAACAATGGGCCTAAGACTGATCCCTGTGGAACACCACTTGTTACAAGTCCCCATTCGGATTTAACCCCATTTATGCACACTCTCTGCTTCCTATTGGTGAGCCATGACTCGATCCATGACAGCACTTTTCCCCCAATGCCATGAGCTGCCACTTTCTTTAACAGTCTCTGGTGCGGTACTCTATCAAAAGCCTTACTAAAGTCTAAATAAACAATATCGAATTCTTTATCGTGATCAACAGCCTCAAAAGCTTTACTGAAGAAGGTTAATAAATTAGATAGGCAGGAACGGCCCTCGTGAATCCATGCTGGGTATCATTAATCAAATTATGGTTATCTAGATGGCTTCTAATAATATCAGCTATAATTGACTCTAGTAATTTGCCTACAATTGAGGTCAGGCTTATTGGGCGGTAGTTTGACGGTAGTGACTTGTCCCCTGCTTTAAAAATAGGAATTACATTAGCCATCTTCCACATATCAGACACTACACCTGTTTGAAGAGATAAATTAAAAATGTTAGATATTGGTTCACAGAGTTCCATTTTGCATTCCTTAAGAACCCTTGCAAAAAGCTCATCAGGACCCGGCGATTTATTTTGTTTCAGTCGGTCCAGCTGTTTCATAATCATTTCGCTAGTGACTGTGATATTACATAATTTATCTTCTTCTGGGCCTCTGTAAAAATTAATTACTGGGATATTATTAATGTCTTCCTGTGTGAAAACCGAGAGGAAATAGGATCATGCCTCCTGATGTTGGTCTGTCTTAGTAACAGTGATCAACCATTGGCTTACCCATAGGAGTCAGTCTCCATTCGATCCAAGAATGGAGAGGGGCAGCTCCAGTTCCTTGTATCAACAGCCCTCCAGCTGTGGTGCCTGCGATGCAGTGCGTGTCGCTAACACCAATAGCTTGACTGTATAGGCTATCATCCAGAAAGCCTAGTCTGGGACTCAGCAGCAGGGGCCGATGACCCCCGAAATTTACAACTTGTATACCTATCAAAATTTTTGCCTTCATCCCCCAAATTGAACACCAAAGCATTATAACTTCTTTCACAGTCCGCGACTTCATACCATGGAGCCTAATAACACTTTATCTATAACATCTAGCCAATCAGAGACGTGAAGATCACGTCGTCTATAACTTCTAGCCAATCCCAGCCTTTGTACCGGTCGGTTCCCTCCATGCATTAGAGGTAATAAGTTCCGCAAACATTGGAAAAAAGGGGATTACCGCGACCCAAACATGTCCTCATTCGACCTTTATCTGGGAGGATCGAGGCTTGAATCCCCTTATGTGAGCCCTCTGGCGTCCTCATGTGTGGATTTAAATGTGCTTAATAATAGGATTTAAGCTTGAATAGTGAGCTTAAAGGGGGATGGGAAACCCTTGTACGGAATTTTGTGGGGGAAGAAATGGCAGCTTTGGTGTTGTTTTGCTGTTCTTACTGTAAGTTGTGCTCTGAGGAGCCAGCCACATCATAGGCTTTCTCCCATACTTTTTTTTTGCGTCTCTCCGCTGTTTCCGTCTCTCACAACAACCTGTCCGTCTCTCTCTCTCCCATTTCATGGTTGCATCATACCGTTGTGCCAACTATAATTAATGCCGTCATAAATTCCTTCGTTATATCATTTACGACGCACGCGCGTACACACACACACGGGAGCCAGTAGCTATAAATCGACCCCTGCAACCACAATTAGGTAAGTACACACACACACACAGTAATACCCAAGTCACACAAGACCACCACAGTTCCAGATGGGAAACGTGGGTCAGGAAAGATATATTCTGCTCATCCTGATTTATTCTGTTTGTTCGGGGATTTTGCCGCAGGGAAGATCACAGAAACAAACCGTTTACTCTCCTTTCGAGCGATACATTTATTTTCTATAAAATTAAGGGTAATATATCTTTTGGCTTTTGGTTTTAAGCTTCTGTACGTGCTTCATCACTTGTGGGCTCCACACTGGGGCTGCGAACTCGGTGATTAGCCTTGCCTATTAGTGTCTCTAGTCTCGTTGAATTTTCTGAAAACAGCCAAGCAATGGCAAGTGAAGGCAGCCTAGCAATGGCAAGTGAAGGCAGCCAAGCAATGGCAAGTGAAGGCAGCCTAGCAATGGCAAGTGAAGGCAGCCTAGCAATGGCAAGTGAAGGCAGCCAAGCAAACACTACCAAGATGTGTTTTATGTTTTATTTGTGATCAAATATACGTTTTTGTGGGTTGTTTAAGATACGCTAGTCTAACCTAACTTAAAATAATATTTGGAAGTTTAATGAAAGCGTTTAAGCATTTTATTTAGGAGAAAAGTATGGAAAGTTACTTAAGTGCAGCTAGGCTGCGAGCCATCTTCAGGGAGGTGTGAGGAATAAGTTATATGCAACACTGTTTATTGCCTAAACGTATCGTCTGCACAGCAGGCTTCATCGGTCGAATACAGAGATGATAATACCAGATACATTAGATATAGAGAGAGAGTTTTGAGGTAAACATTCCCTCAACATTAATGATGGTCTGGCTTGTGGCCTAAATTAGAGGTTTTGAGGCCAGAGGCTTAGTACAGTAGAGTTGGAGGTGAAGAGAAGAGGGCGTTCAACATCTTGGAATCTTTAATGTGGAAACGTTTCGCCAATCAGTGACTTCAGTCCAGTGGAGAGGAACGTTGGAAGATGAGAAGTTTGAGGTAATCAGTCCCTCAGCCTGGAGTCGATGTGTTAATTCCATCAATCCATCTAAATCAAGACGTGAACTGTTCGTTGGGTTGTCTTAAGTGTCATGATTTTATCTGATGTGGAGAGATGTTATTGGAAACTTTGTTTTATGTACCAAAACTTGTGTATGGGCGGCGTGTTGTTACACTATGATAGTTACATGGTGGGAACTCACCATCTGGGCTTCTACATTAATCTATATGATAGTTACACAGTGGGATCATCCACGGTGGGCTGCCACATATTATTTGATAGATACGTAATGGTAGCACCATTATGTGCTGCTCCCAATTTCGTTCTGTAACTATGTTTCCCTTTTGTATTCCATCACTCAGGATGGGTTGCATACATAGTGTTGAACTGTGTCACCTGAGCTGGAGACTTTAGTAGGGACAAGAGGATATCGTCAAGGATTCAGAAGCTCCGGAAGCTTCAAATGCTTCGTTCGAACACATCCGGAGTTACTATTACTGTGACTTGGAAATTGCCATCTCTCAGGATTGCTTGTCCCACACACCGATATAATGGAATATATATAAAGAAATCGTCGTCATCACTAAACCCAGAACAAATTCATTGTTACAGAACTGTGAAAAACAGGTTGATCAACATGTAAGCAATTCCATTTCACTCATGCTACGCTACGTCAACTGACATTTTTATTTATACAGTTGAATTTATGTAGACAAAGAAACATATACAATGGCAAGTGTTGTAACTTCACGAGGGTTAAATAGTGTATAAGAAAGTGAAGGGGTGAGATCATGTGTTGTGTATATGCACATAAACTTATATATTGGTATGTATTTTGCACAGAACACTTAGTGTACAACTGGCGTGTCACCGGGGGTGCTAATTAGTAATGACATCGTAGGATGGACACTAAATATATTTAAGTAGTTTTGAGGTGGTCAGTCCCTCAGACTGGAGGAGAGTTGAGCTCCATAGTCTTGAAAATCGCTCCAGACTATGGAGCTGAACTCTTTTCCAGGCTGAGGGACTGACCACCTCTAAAACTACTACTACAAAGTTGATGGACTGATCGCATTACTAAATAAATTCTCAAGCACTTCTGAGTAGATGACGTATTTACTCAGTTCCAACAACCTCATTCCATCAGGGCTGAAGTCACTGACCACTGAGCATTCAGTTATGTAAGGTTGCAAGTCGTTTGCCTCCTCTTGTTCACGTGAGGAATAAGTATGGTTGAGAGGTTCACCAGTGGCGTCTGCCACAGGTTATATGTGACTCCTGATTCTAGGAGTCACATATAATGCAAGTTAATTGCGTCATCTTGGGGTGTTGAGATTTGTGAAAGGCGGACTTCGTGTGCTGTTGTGGTAACAGTAGCAGGGAGAAGCAGGTGGTAGATGGATGGAAGATAAAAGCTGTTTAGGAATTGATTAGATGAGAGTTGCTGAATGAGTCGTTGGTGATGGTAGGCGGAGGTTTTAAAAGAAGGGGGAGAGGGGAAGAAGGGTGACCGACGAAGAGTGTGTGATTTTTGGAGAAAGATAAGGGCGGAGAAAGGGAGGGTCAGAGATAAATTTTAATAAAATTCTAAACTATAAATCTAACGAGGTTCCTCATTCAAAAAATATCAGACAACACCTCACATCAACTCACCGACGAACTGAACAAAAGCCGTACGAATGTAACAGTCGCCTCCTCAAAATCCATTCGTGACATTACCAGACCTGGACACAAAGAATTATCAGCAGTGTATAACCATTCCACGTCTATCACCATAATTTTATACAGCACCGACCTATAGATGAGTGAGACATTTACATGCTTCATGTGCTTCTTCAGTACTTGTATGGATAAGTAAATATATGAAGTGTAAATTGAAAATCAATGTTCCGTATTGTTGAAGAATCTAGGTTAGGTTTGGTAAGGTTGTGTCAGGAAACAGGACTAGTGTTTATTAACGCAGGTCTCAAGTCATACGATGACCCGCCGTTGAAGCTTTTGGTCGTCTGACCGAGGCCTTCCACTGGCTTACCAGTCCACCCCTTCAAAAATTATGGTTATGGTTATAACCATTTTTTGACCCCCCCAGAAATCTAATTATCCAGCCCCTATCTATCCAATTATCCCATGCCTATATATTCAATTATCCAGTGCCTGAATGACTAGCTATCCATTGCTCATATAGCTAGTTATCCAGTGCCGGCATACTTGGAGTATATTGGAGGGTAGCGGGTCACCCACATACTTGGAGTATACCTGGAGGGTAGCGGGTCACCCACATACTTGGAGTATACCTGGAGGGTAGCGGGTCACCCACATACTTGGAGTATACCTGGAGGGTAGCGGGTCACCCACTAATCACAGACCGGAGACACACTTTTATCGGATATCCGATACTTTGATCTAGTATATATCATTCCTGCTATAGGAAATCCATACATATAACCAGTTATAGATACCGCCGACATAATTCACAGACTAGACACACGAACAGATGTGCGTATTATATATATATATATATATATATATATATATATATATATATATATATATATATAAATATATATATATATATATATATATATATATATATACATATTATATATAGTATACTATATATATAACGAGCTAAAGGTTAGGTTAGGTTCGTCAGGAAACAGGACAAGTGTTTCCTGACGCGGGTCTTAGATGATGACCCGCAGCTGAAGCTTTTGGTCATATGACCGAGGCCTTCCGCTGGCTTACCGGTTCACCCCTTTAGAAATTATGGTAAGGAACGAGTTAAAACAATATTTCTTCTATTTTTATTAATGACTGAATTTAATAATCTAAATGAAATTATATAAACTTAATTTATCTCCCAAGAACAAATGTCTCTTTATTATACTCTTCACATTCCGAAATTTTGAATAATTTAATTATCACTCATTACGTAATGGCCTATTTTTTTTTTTTTTTAATAATTGGAGCTCTTGCGACCTTAATTTGTCTTAGAACCACGACTTCATAACAATGCAATGCCATTTAACCTTTTCACCGGAGAATAATTAAAATTAACGTATCGTACGCAAGTTATTTCGAGAAAGCAAAACTATATATTACCATTTTTAATATTTTTTTTTCTAATTTAATTTTTTTTTTCTTTTAATAAATTTGGAAATGTAAGTTTTATTTAGGCGTTTTAAAGGTTATTAAAATAGTTATAGCAATATTTATAACTTGCATAGTAATTGAGGTTTTATAATTTAATATTATTTTTTTTATTAAATAAGTTATGAAATTGATTCATCTTTATTATTTAACCATGAATTTTTACTATATTAATTTTGGAATATCCTTAAGGATATCAAATGCAACTAATAAATGATAATTCAGGGGACGGGGGGATCACCATGCCCAGCCCTTTTAGGGCAGGGTAGGTACCAAAGCTAGAGCTTGCTACCATCTGCCGCTCGCAAGACGGCTATACCCTAGTCTCCCTGGGGCGGGGCAGATGGCAGACCAGAGAGGCCTAGCTTCTCCCTACCAGCCCCGTCGGGGAACGTGGCTAGGCCTGGGGACAATTGGTCCCAGACGCTGATGAGGGGGTACTTTAACCTCCTCCCATTTGGGACATAGGTCTCGGGTACTCCTACGACAGGAAGCCAAGGCCAGGTCGGGAGAGTCATTCGCCACCCAGCTCTGATTGTGTGAGGGTGTGCGGTGCGCTGGCCTGACCCCTGGTGGATCTTGACAACACTTTGGTTTTCACCAACATGGCGGCAGCTGGGAGGAGACGGTTGAACACAGTTTGTGTGGACCTGGTTACAGGAGTTATCAACCCTGCCACGGCCGGAACAGTATTGGCCACGATCCTACGAGATATTTATGGACTTGATACTACGGATTTGTATGGAGTGGCACTGAACGGGACGAATAGAGTGTTTGTGAAACTTCAAACGGCAGAGGTGTATGAAAGGCTGGTGGATAAGCATCAAGATAGAGTGTACACCGTGCACACAGGACTACAGGTACGCTTAAAGGACGTCTCAAGGACATACACTTGGGTTCGATTGAGGAATGTCCCGTTTGAGGCCGATGCGGTGGACATCAGTGCAGTTTTCGGGGCATACGGCGTTATCCATGCTGCTACTCCTGGCAAATGGAGTGAAGGACCGCTGATGGGGATCTTTGAGGGGTCTTTCGCATTGAAGATGACCTTCCGACATCCCATACCATCGTACGTCGTATTGCCGGATTTCAGGACGCAGATATAGGTCACCTACATGGGGCAACGCAGGACTTGCCCTCTGTGCGGGGCATATGAGCATGTAGCGGCCGACTGCTTGAAGAGGTCGGGCCCAAGAATGAACGGGGGACATCGTGGAACGAACGTGACAGTGCAGAGAAATGTGCAGAGGGAAGAGGAACAGTCGGAGAAACAACCAAAGTTGTGGAGCGAGATAGTAGACGGTGCAGAGGTGGTGTGTCAGACGATATCACAGGAAACGGCGCCATCAGTGGTTGAAGGTGGCAACCAGGAGAGTGCTGTGGAGGAAGTGGCTTTGGAGCAGGTATTAAGGGACATTATGGACGAACCTCTACCGGTGTTAAGTGTAGAAGCCACTGGGGGTATGGAAGATACAATGGATATGGTGGAGGGCATAGTGAATGCCAGTATCAATGACCAAACATTAGTGTTGGAGACAGTGCAGGCGGAGGTACATCAGATTGATAGTGCAAGTGGTGTGGAAGTTGTGCAGGGGACCCGCAAGAGGTCTGGCACACTGTCTGATTGTGATGACGTGTTACCCCGGCCCAGAGGATTTGCAAGAAACCTCTGGTGGAAGTTGCTAAGAAAGACTTGGGATTGGTGCAAGATCAGGGAATTAACAAGGGTGGGAAGAAGGAGGGTAAATTGCAGAGTAAAGGGAAATCTGGGTCGCAACTTCCACCGAGGCCGAAGGGCAAACCTTTGTCTTTAATTTCAAGTGTTTAACGTTAAATGTAAATGGGTTGAGAGCAGATATTAAAGAGCTTGGGTAGAGTGTACGTTGAGACGGTATGGTGTGACTGTGGGTTTTTGCAGGAGCATAATTATAGGTGTGGTAGAGATTTGGTATTGGATGGTTATAAGGTATTTGCCAGTTCATCAAGTAGATTAAAGGGTGGGGTGGCGGTAGTGGTAGCAGTGTCAAGCCCATATAAGCCTTTGCGATGGGAGGAGAGTGGGGGGGGCAGACTGGTGAGGGTGGAGGGCGAATGGGGGGTGAAGGTATGCTTTTTGGGAGTGTATATGCCGGCAGAGTCTTCCAGACAGGTGAAGGTGGATTTTGTGAGGGAGCATATGATTTATGCATGTAGGGATTTGCCTAGCGTAACCATAGTTGGGGGAGATTTTAATTGTGTCATCAGGGAAAGGGATGTAGAGCCACGGGGAGGGGGTGTGTTTTGCAGGCTCTGAGGGACTTACTTAGGTGTGTAGGTTTGAAGGATGTTATTGGGGTAGGAGGGGCGGGAGAACATACATTTGTTAGAAGAGGGTATGGGGCTATGCTAGATAGAATTTATGTAACAGGGAGTGTGGTGGTGGGTGCGGTTAAATATTTAGATGTGGGTTTTACAAATCATTGGGGAGTGTTGGTGGAGGTGGAATGGTCGGGTGTGGTAAGGTGGGGTAAGGGGTATTGGAAATTAAATGTTCAGCTTTTGAGTGGTGAGGGTAGACGGTGGAATTTAGTGATTGGTGGGGAGGGTTGTGGAGGGAGGTTGCAGGGGGCTCTGGTGGATTGGTGGGTGGAGGTGGGTAAGAGGGGCATTAAAGCATACTATCAGAGATTGGGCAAAGAAGAGGTAGGATGGCGTTATGGCATGCAAAACTACTTGGAGGGATTATTGACGGACTGTTACTTAAGAGGAGGTCACAGACTAACTGAGGAAATACGGACATTGAAGGAAAGGTTAGGTTGCTGCAGAATGAGAGTTTTGGGGCATGCAGGATGAAAGCAGGCTTGATGACGTGTGGTATGGGGAGATAAACCCTCCAAATATGTATTGGGTAAGTGTAGAAACCGAAAGGATAGGATGACAGTGGAGTGCTTGGAGGTGGATGAAGAATTGGAGAATTATGATGAAGGAATGCGGATTTGTACCACAGAGGCTATGAACGTGTATGTGGATAAGTGGTTTGCCAAGCATATGTGTCGCAAAGGGGTGAGTGTGATGAACAAGGATTTAATATTAGGGGGAATCGTGGAGAGGTTGGGACGAAGTGAGCGGAAGGAGTTGGAGGGGATGATCAGTGAAGGGGAGGCGGTGAATGGGTTAAGTAGAGGAAAGGCCCCTGGAATAGATGGTATAGCGAACGAGTTTTATAAGGAAAATTGGAACATCATGAGGGACTGTTTGGTTGGTGTGATGAATGGGATGAAAGAGGACGGGGTGATGGGTAGGGAGATGGGATTGGGAGTGGTGGTTCTAGTACGGAAGGGGAAGATAGGAGATACTTTGAGGAATTACAGACCTTTGGTACTAATGAATTCTGATTATAAAATATTTGCAAAGATTCTAGGTAACAGATTAAAAAGGGTGTTGGGGAGGGTGATTGAGGTAGGACAGGGGGGGATTTCAGGTAGGAGAGTGGTGGCGGGTCATGAGTACATTAAAGATTTCATTGAAAGTGTGGAAGGGGGAGGGGTACTGGCATTAGATTGGCAGGGGGCGTATGATAGTGTAGAGCGCGAGAGCATGTACGAAATCATGGAGCGACAGGGGTTCGGTGTGGAAGTGATGAGTTGGATCAGAGCTTTATATGAAGGGGCATGTGTTAGGGTACAAGTCAACGGTAGATTGGGTGGGGTGGTGCAGATGGAACGGGTTTGCGGCAGGGGGTCCTCTGTCGCAAATTCTGTTTGCATGTGTTCAGGATCCGTTTTACAGATTGGTGGGGAAGGGGTGGTGGTGGTGAGGGGATCATGAATATTGTGGGGTATGTGGACGACACTACGGTGCTGGTATGGCAGGAGAAGGGGCTGGGGCATGTAGGGAACAGTATAGGCACATTTTGTAAGGCAACTGGAATGAAGGTGAATGGGGCAAAATCATTGCTGTTGGAGGTGGGTAATTGGGTGGGAAGGGGTTGGGTAGAAGATATGGTTGGAATGTGACTGACACAGTGAAAATATGTGGAATAGTGTTCACGGGAATCGGGATGTGACGAGAGAGGTAAATTCGGGAATGTAGTGCAACGGGCAATGGAGCGTATAAATGGTTGGCGTGCAGGTGAGCTCACGTTGAGGCAGAAGGGTCATTGCGGTAAACACAATGATTTACAGTAGGATTTGGTTTGTAGCAATATTTATCCTTTATTGAGGTGGGATGTGGAAGGGCTGGAGCGTAAAGTATTTAAGTTCATATGGGCTAAGAGACATTGTTAGGAAGGATATAGTTAGGAAGGACATATTATTGGGGGGTTGGGTATTTGGCTGGAGAAGAGGTTGATGTGCATGTATGTGAAACGTTGTGTGTTGAGGAGGGGGATGGAGGACCGGGGTGGAAGGAGTGTTGAAGATTTGGGTGAATGGTGGGAGGGAGGGATCTGGTACAGTGCAGGGATTGGCTGGGCAATATGATGGTCATAAAGGAACCGCAAAATTTAAAAGTAGCTGTGCTTATGAGGTTAGGAGGTGGGGTGGGGGTGCTGGAGGGGAGGCTATATATCCAGTTTATGACTGGAAAGGAATTTGGGGGTTCTGGGAATTACGTTTATCGGGAAGGGATCGTGAGCTGATGTATAGGTTTCTACATGGGGCGGTTGCAGCAAGGAGATTTTATTTCGAATGGGGTGTGTGAAAGATGGGGGTTGTGAGAGGTGTGGCAAGCCGGAGACCGTCTTGCATGCCATATATTTTGTGAAGCATTGGAAGGGGTAAGGTGGTGGATGGGATGGGTTTTGAGGAAATTGGGGGAGGGAGTACCTTTGTTAAGGGCAATTTTCTTGGATTTGGGGGGTGTGCATAGGGACAAAAAGAGTTTAATGTACTGCATGGTGGATTTTGTTTGTGTGTCTTGGAAATTGAGAGGTGGGCATTCGGGAAAGAATAAAGGCGGTGGCGGCTCATATATATCGAACCAAGTGTCGGAATCGTTTGCTATATGGGAAGGGTTGGGATTCTGTATTTTCGGAGGATTACAGATCATTAAGTGTCAATGGGCTATTGAGAGGTTTGGAGGATTTAGTGGGCTTGACCTGAGGGTTGGGGAATAGGGAAAAGGGATGTGTTTGTTTTTAGGAGATAGGACGTGTGATTGGAGAAAGGGGGAGGGAAGATGGGGGGTATTATTTTATTATTTTCTTTAGGTGACGGTTGACATTCTATGTTGTGACAAGTGACGTTGGGGTTTTGGGTAGTGGATGAGATGAATGAAGGGGTGGAATGGATGTTGGTGAGGTTGGTAAGGTGGGGGAGTCAGGGGTTGTACATGGGTTTGGCTGGTCCTCTGAAGCCGGGGAGGGAGGGGAGGTGTGTTTGGGTGGTAACTGGTGTGAATGTGTTGGGGTTGGTTTGTACTTACCAGTAGATGGTAAGGGTAACTGAAACATGTTGTGGTTACTGTGAATTTCGATTGGTAATTTACTTTGATATACTCTGTGGCAGGTTGATGGCATTCTGATAGGACATCAGGTATGCACCACACTTGTTGTAGGTCATGAATTTACACATGTATAAGTGTAATTAGTATTAATACAACTTATAAAGTTAAAAGTAATAGATGCTAATTGTGTTTGTATTCATTTTTACATAATTGTGTGTATAGAGGTTTGTTGTGGCTATGAAAGCAAAAAATTTGTGGTTAGGTGTGAAGTTATTAGGATACTTTTTGTTAAATGTAATCTCATGCACATAGAGCTTACAGTTTATAAGGTTAATGCAAATTGTTAGGTGGAGAGGGGGGGTCTCTTATTGGGATTTGTGGCATAGGTAGGATGCATGTCCTTAATGATTTGTAAGGACGATTCATATCTGTTTATGGAAAAAATATTACTAGGAATTATATCGGTGTCGGGTCTCGGCACTGGGTGCCTTTTTGTTGTATGTTAATTTTATCACCTTGCACGAAGTTTGTATTGAGCTGTTGTTTGTGACATAGCATTTATTTCCATTGATGTTGGAAAGGTTACTCACTGTTAATGTTCTTTGCGTTTATACACATTTGATTGTTTGAGTTTGTATATGTATTACATGTACCGAAAAACTAATAAATGTAAAAAAAAAATTTCATATGTACGTATCTTGTTATATTAATTTTGGAATATCCTTATGGATAATATCAAATGCAAATAATAAATGATAATTTGTGTGATATTGAGATGGAAAAATCGGTTATGGGTCATTATTTGAATCAAACCCCAGAGGTTTAGCGCTTCCCAGTGAATTTATAATTAATAATACATGAAATCTACTCTATTTATTTCTCTAGTTAGTGAAGAGTGAGCTGAGTGCTCTTATGTGAGCCAGGTCAAGAGTGTTAACCCCTAAATTAACCACAGGCAGTTACACAATGGTTAGTCGTCAATACATCTTTCCTTGTTCATCGTTGAATGCAACTGTTGTTTTTGTTGATAGATTTGCTGTACGAGGGTTAAAATACCTCGGTGTATATACACCGAAAGATATGAACCTCTCAGTGCATGTATCCTGATACATCATCCTTCAAGAAGTTCCTTGTCGGATAGTTAAGGGGCACGTAAGTTCAATAACATGTTTATTTTCCACTATAATCTACCTTTACACTAATTACTATCGCATTTGCTTTATCCTTTAAGGAGAGATCCTAAACTTCACCTTTCGAAAAGGATAAAGCAAATGCGAATAAATTTTGGACAAGGAGATTATAGTGGAAAAATAAACTTATTAAAAACTGGGAAACTTACGTGCCCCTTAATATTTCTTTATAATCATTTTTGTAACATTTCAACCGCATCTTCAGACTGGCTGCTTGTTAAGCCTTCATTCATCTATGAGTAATTCTTTTCCATTTTTCTCTAACTCACTTTGTCTCAGTGAATTATCTCACTTGCTTTGTGACTTCAATTGTTTGCATCTCATCAAATATTCCAAAGATTTTAAATCTTGTGGAATTCCCCCATGTGTGTGATCTTGTTATTCAACTTCTAAAACTATAAACACTGAGAAAATCTAAGTTTAGAATCACTGTTTAAGTTTGACTTAAGATTAGAAACCAAGTGATTTAGTGTAAAATTATTACCTTTTAATTGTGTAATTAATTAGGTGAAGCAAACTTTTCATCGATAGTGAGATTATATGTCTATTACGCTATTAATGTAGTTATATGACTATTGCGCTATATCCTATACAATAATTGTTTAATATTTCTCTCCAATGTTTATCATACGTCCTAATATTTTCTTCATTACTGTCAAATATAAATTGTTATAATCATAACCATGATTTTTTAAAGGGGGGGACCGGTAAGCCAGCGGAAGGCCTCTGTCAGATTACCATAAGCTCCAGCTGCGGGTCATATGATTTGTCAGGAAACACTTGCCTTTTCTATAAAACACCCAAAACCCCCCTTTTAATACCTTTTCCCCTTCCCTCCTTTCTTCTTCTTTCCATTGACCCTTCC
>WNWK01036425.1:0-19170 GCA_009830355.1 Cherax destructor | reverse complement strand
ACCCCACATTTTGCTTGTTAACCAACCTCTCTTAACTCTTGACCTTTTGACTTTCGTCACTCGCTTTGTACTTCGTATATATATTTGTACCCGTGTGGCAACAGTGCCTGCTAGGCCTCAAACGATTTGGACTTTCAAATTTTCTTGTGTAATTTCAGGCTTCCTCTCGCATTTTTTTAGTTAATAACTTTGGTTATCACTTGTAGGGTTGTTCACTGACCCTGTCACTACCACTGGCTTCTCTAGGAGCTAATGCACGCCCTAAAAACACTAAGATTCACGGAGCCTTGTGTCCCACTACACTCTAACGCCTGTAGATGAATGGTTCAGAGAACCGACAAGTTATAAATTAGACACATATGCAACACTTGGGTATCTTTATTGAGGAAACGTTTCGCCACACAGTGGCTTCATCAGTCCAATACAAAGTATAAAGGTGTAAGGAGAGGAGGAGTTTGAGGTAATCAGTCCCTCGGCCTGGAGTCGGTGTGTTCAGTCCATCAATCTTGTAGAAAGTACAGCACATGTTCGTAGAGGTGGCTTATATACTGTAGTCAGGTGAGGCGAAGAAGCAGCAGGCGGGGTCATAGTGGTACCATCCACTAGTCGAAGTAGGTCTTCGTCCAAAGGTTGGACAAGTGTTGAAGAATTCTATTGTATCAAGATCCCAAGATGTTGCTGTGTCAGACAGGATGTAGATGAATGGTTCAGAGAACCGACAAGTTATAAATTAGACACATATGCAACACTTGGGTATCTTTATTGAGGAAACTTGTCGGTTCTCTGAACCATTCATCTACATCCTGTCTGACACAGCAACATCTTGGGATCTTGATACAATAGAATTCTTCAACACTTGTCCAACCTTTGGACGAAGACCTACTTCGACTAGTGGATGGTACCACTATGACCCCGCCTGCTGTTTCTTCGCCTCACCTGTTTACAGTATATGAGCCACCTCTACGAACATGTGCTGTACTTTCTACAAGATTGATGGACTAACACATCGACTCCAGGCCGAGGGACTGATTACCTCAAACTCCTCCTCTCCTTACACCTTTATACTTTGTATTGGACTGATGAAGCCACTGTGTGGCGAAACGTTTACTCAATAAAGATACCCAAGTGTTGCATATGTGTCTAATTTATAACTCTAACGCCTGTACCGCGTGTCTGCGTGTGTGTGTGTATGTGTGTACTCACCTAATTGTACTCACCTAATTGTGGTTGCAGGGGTCGAGACTCAGCTCCTGACCCCGCCTCTTCGCTGTCTGCTACTGGGTCTCTGCTCTCCCTGCTCCATGAGCTTTATCATACCTTGTCTTAAAACTATGTATGGTTCCTGCCTCCACTATATCTTTCTCTAGTCCATTCCACTTCCTGACTACTCTGTGGCTGAAGAAATGTTTCCTGACATCCCTTTGACTCATCTGAGTCTTCAGCTTCCAGTTGTGTCCCCTTGTTTCTGTGTTCCCTCTCTGAAACAACCTGTCACTATCTACCTTGTCAATTCCCCGCAGTATTTTGTATGTCGTTATCATGTCTCCTCTGACCCTTCTTTCCTCCAGTGTTGTTAGTCCTATTTCCCTCAACCTTTCTTCATAAGACAGACCCCTGAGTTGTGGAACTAACCTTGTCGCAAACCTTTGCACTTTCTCTAGTTTCCTTACGTGCTTGACCAGGTGTGGGTTCCAGACTGGTGCTGCATATTCTAGTATGGGCCTGACGTACACGGTATACAGTGTCTTGAAAGATTCCTTGTTAAGGTAACGGAACGCTAATCTAAGGTTTGCCAGACGCCCATATGCTGCCGCAGTTATCTGGTTGATGTGTGCCTCCGGAGTCGTGCTTGGCGTTATACTCACTCCAAGGTCTTTCTCCTTTGCCGAGGTTTGTAGCCTTTGTCCGCCTAGCTTGTACTCTGTCAGCGGTCTTCTTTGCCCTTCTCCGATCCTCATGACTTTGCATTTGGAGGGATTGAATTCGAGAAGCCAACTGCTAGACCAGATGTCAAGCTTGTCCAGGTCTGTTTGCAGCCCTGCCTGGTCCTCTTCCGATGTGATTCTCCTCATTATTTTCACATCATCCCCGAATAGAGACACTTCTGAGTCTATCCCGTCCGTCATGTCATTTACATATACCAGGAATAACACTGGTCCTAGGACTGACCCCTGCGGTACACCGCTCGTCACAGGTGCCCACTGTGATACCTCACCACGCACCATGACCCGTTGTTGCCTCCCTTTGAGGTATTCCCTGATCCATTCCAGTGCCCTTCCTGTTATACCTGCTTGTTCTTCCAACTTCTTTACTAATCTCATTTGAGGAACTGTGTCGAAGGCCTTCCTGCAGTCCAGGAAAATGCAATCAACCCACCCTTCTCTCTCCTGCCTTACCTCTGTTACTTTATCACAGAACTCTAGGAGGTTTGTTACACAGGATTTGCCTTCCCGGAATCCGTACTGTCTGGTGTTTATTATCCTGTTCCGCTCAAGGTGTTCCACCATTCTTTTCCTGATGATTTTCTCCAGGACTTTGCACACTATACATGTAAGTGACACCGGTCTATAGTTTAGTGCCTCTTTGCTGTCTCCTTTTTTAAAAATGGGGACTACGTTGGCCTACTTCCATACCTCAGGTAGCTGCCCAGTTTCAAGGGATGTGTTGAATATTATGGTAAGTGGCACACTCAGTACCTCAGCTCCTTCCCGAAGAACCCACGGGGAGATATTGTCTGGACCCATCGCCTTTGAGGTATCGAGGTCACTGAGTAACTGCTTCACTTCCTCCTCAGTTGTGTGTATGCCCTCTAGCACTTGGTACATCCCTTGTTGGTGATGAACCATGTCCTGTCTACCCAGCTGCCTTCCTTCCTCCATTGTGAATACTTCCTTAAACCTCAAGTTGAGCTCCTCACATACCTCTTGATCATTACTTATGAGTTCCCCATCTTCTCTCCTCAGCCTTATCACCTGGTCCTTGACTGTTGTCTTCCTTCTGATGTGACTGAACATCAGTTTCGGGTCGGACTTAACTTTCGATGCTATGTCGTTTTCGTACTGTTCTGGGCCTCCCTCCGTACTTGTGCATACTCGTTTCTAGCTCTTCTACTAATCTCTTTGTTTACTTGGGTTCTTTGCCTTCTGTACCGTTTCCATTCTCTGATACTCTGAGTCTTTGCCTCCCTGCACCTTTGGGTAAACCAGGGGCTCTTTCTGGCCTTCCCATTTAATCCTTTGCCTCTGGGTAAAAACCGTTCCTCTGCCTCCTTGCAATTTGCCCCTACATATTCCATCATTTCATTTATTGTCAGTCCTTCCATTTCCCTTTCCCACTGTTTGTCTCTATCGGTACTGTTTCCCCTCTCCACCTGTAGCTCTACAATGTACTCAAAGCTAAGCACCATATGGTCACTGGCTCCCAGGGAGCTCTC
This sequence comes from Cherax destructor, assembly GCA_009830355.1. Classification (NCBI taxonomy): domain Eukaryota; kingdom Metazoa; phylum Arthropoda; class Malacostraca; order Decapoda; family Parastacidae; genus Cherax; species Cherax destructor. The sequence goes on along the minus strand of WNWK01036425.1, from coordinate 15,737 downwards.
GTGCGTTATGTCTTCAATATCTGAGCTGTTCAGGGTGAATACAAGGTCCAGTCTTGCTGGTTCATCTTCTCCTCTCTCTCTGGTCGTGTCCCTGACATGTTGGTGCATCAGGTTTTCCAGTAAAACGTCCATCATCTTGGCTCTCCAAGTTTCTGGACCCCCACGTGGTTCATGGTTCTCCCAGTCGATCTCCCTGTGGTTGAAATCTCCCATGACCAGTAGCTTCGCTCTGCTCATGTGTGCTTTTCTTGCCACCTCCGCCAGGGTGTCCACCATCGCTCTGTTGTTCTCATCGTATTCTTCTCCTGGCCTCCTGCAGTTCTGTGGTGGGTTATACATCACTGCAATGATTATCTTATGCTCCCCAGACTGGATGGTACCTACTATGAAATCCCGTTCTCTACCCCCCTCCACTCCTACCATTTCCTCGAATCTCCAACGGTGCCTTACAAGCAGTGCGACCCCTCCACCCCCCTGCTCTTCCTATCTTTCCTCAGGATCTGATATCCCTGTGGGAAGATTGCATCTGTTACTGTCTCATTTAGTTTAGTTTCTGTGACCGCTATGATGTCTGGGGATGCCTCATCTATTCTTTCATTCCACTCTTCATACTTATTCGTAATTCCATCCGCATTTGTGTACCAAACCTTCAACCTTGTTTCCAATACTGTGGCCCTGGGGAGATCTTGGTTGGATGGGGGTGTGGGCAGGGTGCCTGCAGGGGGTTGCAGCATTAGTGGGGGTGATTGTATGGTTGGGGTATGGGCAGGTGGGGTGCAGCTTGAGGTGGGGGAGGGGGGGTAACTGTGACAGTGGGTTTTCATTTGCTAGGGTGGGGACAGGAGGCCTGATAAGTGGGTGTGGTGCTAGAGTGTATGGGTGTCATGGGTTGTTTGTGATATGAGGCCTGCTGAGGGTATTTCCAGTGTGTGTGTTTGTCCTGCTTGGGCTTGGTGTCCTCTGTATCTCGCTGACTCCCCTCCCTCCTCTCTTCTCCTTCTTATCTTCTCCCTCCGGGCCTCCCTTTCTTTCTGCGTTCTGTCTCGATCTAGATATACATTCCGGTACCCCTGGTTCGTCCTCAGCCGAGCTTTCTCTTGCAGGATCATGGTGCGTGCTGATTCTGCCTTGAATATTACCTTGAGGGGTCGATTTCTTCCCTTTGTGTACCACCCGATTCTCCGAAAATTTGTCACTTGGGATGAGTCTCCCCTTATTGCTAGCATGATACCATCGATCTGTTCTGTCTCCTCCTGTTTCCTTCTGTCATGGGTGTCCCCTTCGACTTCCTTCAGGCCATAGATGAAAATCGACTTCTCCCTTTCCTCCTCCCACTGTGTCTCCCATTGCCTTGTCAAAGGTGCATTATCCTCTCCCGGTGCTGTCATGGATGTATTCCCCGTGTTCCTTTGTGTGTCCGGTCTGCTCTTACGTCCCTGTCCGCTGCAGTGTGTTGTTGGGGTCTCTCTTTAGCGTGTCTGCTGTTTTGTCTACCCTCTCATATGTTGTTTCTGTGCTCCCATTCGTTGTTCCTGTGGTGCTCTTCGTGACCCTTGCTGCTTCTTCTATATCCCTCTCGTGTGTTGTTATCCTGCTCGTCTTGCTTCGGGCCCCATGTGTGCCTGCCTGTGCCTGTGCGTACCCGAGTTCTCCTCCTTTCTCCTCATTCCCTGTGGCTGTGCCTGGTGCACAAGCTCCAACCGTTGTTTCCTGCCAGGTACTATTGTCTCTATTCTGTGTCAGTCCCTGCAGCTTCTCTTCTAGGGTCTGGATCTTGGCTTCTGCTTTTTTGGCTTGCATTACCCATTTTCTACTCTCCTCAGCTATCCTCTTCTCCATTTCCTCGCTGATCACCAATAGCTTCCTCTCCCATTCCTTTTCCCTTTCATCGAGCTCCTCGGTGATCACCAATATCTTCCTCTCCCATTCCTTCTCCCTTCTAGAAATTTCCTCCTCCCACTGTTGCCTTCCCTGATCGGCCATCTTCTTCCTTGTTGACACCCTTCTGAGCCACCCATCTTCCCGCTGGTCCCTTGTGGATGTATTGAGGTGTGTCAGGAGAAAGGAGAAAGAGGGGTAGAGGAAGGGGTTGAGGGGGAAACGGAGAAAGGATAGGGATGGGGGGGGGGAGAGAGAGTAGCTTAGAGGAAATGTAGAAGAGGGTGGATAGAGGGAGAGAGAAGAGAGCAAGAGGGAGAGGGAGAGGAGAGGGAGGAAGAGGGTAGGAAGAGAAAGGAGGAGGAGAGAGGGAGGAGAGAGGAGTAGGAGAGGAAGAGGAGAGAGAGGGAGGAGGGAGGAGAGGGGGAGGGGAGGTAAGAGAGGAGGGAGAGGGAGGTATGAGAGAGGAGAGGGAGGTATAGAGGAGAGGGAGGGAATGAGGGGAGAGGGGTATAGAGGGAGGTGAGGAGGGGGTTTGTGTGTGAGGGAGAAGGGGAGGGAGATAGGGTGAGAGGAAGGTATAGAGAGGAGAGGGGGTGTGCGTTTGAGGGAGAAGGGAGGGAGAAAGTGGGGGATATAGGTTTTCAGAAAGTTTGGACTACTCTCCTAATATTAAGCTAGAATATTGCTAGTACTAGAGAGGTAGGAGAGGAGAGGGATAGGAGAGGTAGGGAGAGGGAGGGAGGGAGGGAGGGAGAGGGAGGGAGGGGAGATGGGGGAGAGGAGGTATAGAGGTATAGAGAGTGGGAGAGGAGGTATGAGTGGAGGTACAAGGGGAGGTTGTGTGAGGTGGGGAGGTATAGAGAGGGAGGGGAGAGGGGGGAGGGGAGAGGGGGGAGAGAGGGGGGAGAGAGCGGGGGAAGAGCGGGGGAGAGAGCGGGGGGGGGAGATAGGTTTCAGAAGTTTGGACTACTCTCCTAATATTAATCTAGGATTTTGCTAGTACTAGTTGGCTACTCTCCTAATATTAATCTAGGATTTTGCTAGTACTAGTTCTATAACTGGATAGTGATACCAAAGGGTATAGAGGGTATAGAGAGAGTGTGAGCGTATGTGTGTGAGCGTATGTGTGTGTGTGTGTGTGTGTGTGTGTGTGTGTGTGCGTGTGCGTGGGAGGATTACGGGGTTTGTAGGGAAATGGTTAGTGGGCTACTGGTCAATGCTAGGCCTAACTGAGTGTGTGTGTTACGTGTGTGTGTGTGCGCCTGTCCTCACTGTGTGTGCGTGTGATTGTTTACCTCTGACTCACCGCGCCTGCGCTCCGCCCATGTCTTTGAATTTTCTTCCTACCTTACTTAGCTACAAAAACTAAAAAGAATACTACTTCCTATATAACTGATAAAAATATAATTGCTAATACAAGAACAGCTGTATGGTCTACTACACCCCGACTATTTCAAGCGTGTGCGTGTGTGTGTGCGTCTTGGCACCTCTTACACAGTGTCTACCTATTGTAAATCAAATTCTGTAATCTTACTAAGCACTGCTACTAAAAGTTGCTACTTATAAACTGGTAATAATATTGTTGCTACTACACGAACAATTGTATGGTACTATGTCTATATCCTGACTACTTCAAGTGTATGTGTGTGTGGCGTGCGTACACGTGTGTACATTTGGTTGGTAGCCCTGCACCCTGACTTGTCTTCTGAACTATGAACTATACTATGAATTCAGCTCCTACGAGCAGGGGTTTGTCCCACAGCTTCAGCAACTCAGGGCCAGAAACCTGCAAACCTGCAAACCACAACTAGGAATTTGTACATTACATTCGATGTCTGCTGTGGGTATTCTCATGGCGTGGCGCCCTGCTGGGTACTGCTGGGTACTACCTCTTCGTTTCTTTTCTATTGGGCTCGCTTTATGCAAACACCGTATTGTTCACTGCTTGTCTTGCACTTATCTCCCTTACTTGGGTGCCTCCAGTAGATATGCTCCCCACTGCATTATAGTTCACTACGATAAATTCTCGACTTCCTGCTGTGTGGCAACCACTGTTAGGCCTATCAACGCCTCCCCTCACTGGCACTTCCACTATTTACTGTGTTTTCTTCCTCTGGGATCACTCGTATTTCCCTGCTTTTTGGTTTTAAATGAGTATGACACTTTAGCCTATGCCCACGCCTGTTTGTTGCACTCGGATTCCCCTAGGACCACTCAATACGGACTTCCAACTTTTTTAGTGGAGCTTACAACAACGCTGTTTGACTCCGTCTACTTTGTGAGTTGCATGGGGTCGAGTCATAGTCTGGCCCCGCTCTTCACTGGTGCTACTAGTCCTCTCCCCTGCTCTCATGAGCTTTATCAAACCCTAGTCTTAAAACTATGTATGGTTCCTGCCTCCACTATGTCGCTTTCTAAGCTATTCCACTTCCTGACAACTCTATGACTGAAGAAATACTTCCTAACATCCCTTTGACTCATAGGAGTCTTCAACTTCCAATTGTGACCCCTTGTTTCTGTGTCCCTCTCTGAACATCTTGTCTCTGTCCACCTTATCTATTCCTCGCAGTATTTTATATGTCGTTATCATGTCTCCCTAACCCTCCTGTCCTCTAGTGTCGTCAGGCCGATTTCCCTTAACCTTTCTTCGTAGGACAATCCCTTAGCTCTGGGACTAGTCTTGTTGCAAACCTTTGCACTTTCTCTAATTTCTTGACGTGCTTGACCAGGTGTGGGTTCCAAACTGGTGCTGCATACTCCAGTATGGGCCTGACGTATATGGTATACAGAGTCTTGAATGATTCCTTGGTGAGGTATTGGAACGCTATTCTTAGGTTTGCCAGCCGCCCGTATGCTGCAGCAGTTATCTGATTGATGTGTGCCTCAGGAGATGTGCTCGGTATTATACTCACCCCAAGATCTTTTTCTTTGAGTGAGGTTTGCAGTCTTTGGCCACCTAGACTATACTCTGTCTGCGGTCTTCTTTGCCCTTCCCGATATTCATGACTTTACATTTGGCAGGGTTAAATTCAAGGAGCCAGTTACTGGACCAGGCTTGCAGCCTGTCCAGGTCTCTTTGTATCCTGCCTGATCCTCGACTGATTTGATTCTTCTCATTAACTTCACATCATCTGCAAACAGGGACACTTCTGAGTCTATCCCTTCCGTTATGTCATTCACATATACCAAAAACAGTACAGGTCCTAGGACTGACCCTTGTGGAACTCCACTCGTCACAGGTGCCCACTCTGACATCTCGTCACGTACCATGACTCGTTGTTGCCTCCCTGTCAGATATTCTCTGATCCATTGCAGTGCTTTTCCTGTTACGTGTGCCTGATCCTCTAGCTTTTGCATTAACCTCTTGTGAGGAACTGTGTCGAACGCCTTCTTGCAGTCCAAGAAAATGCAGTCTATCCACCCCTCTCTCTCGTGTCTTGCTTCTGTTACCTTGTCATAAAACTCCAGTAGGTTTGTGACACAGGATTTTCCTTCCCTGAAACCGTGCTGGTTGTCGTTTATAAGCTTGTGTCTTTCTAGGTGCTCCACCACTCTCCTCCTGATGATCTTCTCCATGACTTTGCATACTATACACGTCAGTGACACAGGTCTGTAGTTTAATGCCTCGTGTCTGTCTCCTTTCTTAAAAATTGGGACTACATTTGCCATCTTCCACGCCTCAGGTAGTTGCCCAGTTTCAATGGATGTGTTGAAGATTTGTGTTAGTGGCACACACAACATCTCTGCTCCCTCTCTAAGGACCCACGGAGAAATGTTGTCCGGTCCCACCGCTTTTGAGGTATCGAGTTCACATAGCAGCTTCTTCACCTCCTCCTCGGTTGTGTGTATTTCATCCAGCACTTGTTGGTATACCTCCCTATTCTGAATTCCTGGAGTCCTACCTGTCTCCTGTGTAAATACTTCTTTAAATCTCATGTTGAGCTCCTCACATACCTCTTGGTCGTTTATTGTGAACTCCCCACCTTCCTTTCTCAGCCTGATTACCTGGTCCTTGACTGTTGTTTTCCTCCTGATGTGGCTATACAGCAGCTTCGGGTCAGACTTGACTTTTGATGCTATATCATTTTCATATTGTCGCTGAGCCTCCTTCTTACCTGTGCATATTCGTTTCTGGCTCTTCGGCTAATCTCTTTATTTTCCTGGGTCCTTTGTCTTCTGTACTTTTTCCATTCTCTATTACACTTACTTTTGCCTCCCTACACCTCTGGGTGAACCAAGGACTCGTTCTGGTCTTCCCATTACTTCTGTTTCCCTTGGGGACAAACCTCTCCTCTGCCTCTTTGCATTTGGTTGTCACATATTCCATCATTTCTTTTACTGGTTTTCCTGCCAATTCTCTCTCCCACTGAACGTCTTGTAGGAAGTTCCTCATGCCTGTGTAGTCCCCCTTTTGTAGTTTCGTTTCTCCCCTTCCTATTCCTGCTCCCTCTCCACTTGTAGCTCAACTATATAATCAAAACACAGAACCAAATGATCACTAGCTCCAAGGGGCCTTTCATACGTGATATCCTCGATGTCCGAACTACTCAAGGTGAATACTAGGTCCAGTCTTGCTGGATCATCCCCACCTCTCTCTCTGGTAGTGTCTCTAACATGTTGATGCATGAGGTTTTCCAGTACCACATCCATCATCTTGGCTCTCCATGATTCAGGACCCCATGGGGCTCAGGTTTTCCCAATCAATCTCTTTGTGATTGAAATCACCCATAACTAGTAACTTTGCTCTCCCCATGTGGGCTCTTCTGGCTACCTCGGCTAGTGTGTCTACCATTGCTCTGTTGCTCTCGTCGTATTCTTCTCTTGGCCTCCTGCAGTTCTGTGGCGGGTTGTACATTACAGCAATTACCACCTTATGGCCCTCAGACTGAATTGTTCCTACTATGTAGTCCCTTTCACCCATTCCATCCATTCCTTCCACTTCCTCAAATCCCCACCTGTTCTTAATGAGCAGTGCAACTCCTCCTCCCCTCTTTCTCCCTCTATCTTTCCTGAGGATTTGATATCCGGGTGGAAGATTGCATCTGTTATCATCCTGGTGAGTTTCGTTTCTGTGAGTGCTATTATGTCTGGGGATGTCTCCTTTATTCTTTCATGCCACTCCTCACATTTATTTGTTATACCATCTGCATTTGTATACCAAACCTTTAACTTCTTTTCTAAAACCGTAGTCTGGGGGGGGTGTTGGGGTTGGGAAAGTGGGAGATCTGATGGGGAACTATGGGTGGTTGGTGTGAAGGTGGAGTTTGTAATGAGGTGGGTGGAATCATTGGGTATGGCATGTGTGTTTTGGGTTAGGTTGTTTGGTTGCATTGGGGTTGTCCAGGTTGGGGAACATCTGAAGGTGGTTGTGTTAGAGCTTCCTCCTGAGTCTGGGTTCTCCTGTCCATCTCTCTTTCCTCCTTTGTCTCTGTACCCTCTCTTTCAGTTTCTGTCTTTCTTCCCGTGTTCTGTCGGGTCGAGATACACCCTCCGGTACTCTGACATATCTCTTAGTCTTGCTTTCTCCTGCAGGATCCTGTTTCGAGTCAATTCTGCTTTGAAAATTACTTTGACTGGCCGGATTCTTCCTCTTGCAAACCCCCCTATTCTCAGAAAATTTGCCAGCTGGGTCATGTCATCTTCTATTGCTTTCATGATGTTTTCAATCGCATTTTTCTCCCCTTGTCTTCTTGCTTCATAAGTTTCCCCTTCAGCTTCCTGGAGCCCGTAAACAAAGACTGATCTCTCTCTTACATTCTCCCACTGCCTATCCCTATGTAACCCCTGATTCGATTTAGTTGCCTCCATTGCAGCTTTCCTTTCTTCAATCTCTTCACTGTCTGTTATCCCTTGGCCCAGTGGCCTGTCGCTTTCCCTTCTTAACTTTCCCTGTGCACTGCTGTGGTCTGTTAGGGCTTCTACGTATAGCTTAGCTCTCCCTTTTACTACACTCCCCTCGATTGTTCCTGATGTGATCCTCTCTTTCTCTCGGGCTCCACGATGGTCTGATATAGCCTCTGCATACAGTTTCACTCCGTTCTCTACAGTCCTCTTCTTTGTGACTGAGGTAGCAGTTTCTGATACCATGTCCACATTGCTTTTTAGTTCATTAGGCTGTTTCAAATTTTTCAGTTCTTCTTCTAATCTCTGTATCTTAGCCTCTGCTGTTGTGACTTGCTTCTCCCACTTCCTGCTTTCTGCAGCTATCCTCTCCTCCATTATCTTGCTTTCTGCAGCTATCCTCTCCTCCATTATCTTGCTAAGCTCCTCTAGCTTCCTTCCCCACTCATGTTCCCTTTTCATGAGCTCTGCTGCCCAATCTTCCTTTGCAGACTCATCCTCCAGTCCCCTGGTTTTCCGTCCTGCTCTCTGGGACCCCATTTTTATTTTTATTTTTAAGATGCCACAGAGTGAAAACTATGTATTTCTGTGTGGTTGTTTTGTGGTGTGATTGCCTGAGTGTTTGTGTGGGGGTGGAGGGAGGGAGAGGAGAAACTGAAGACAGTGGGGAAATGGAAGAGAGGTGGGAGGGGGAAAGAGGGGGATTATGCGGAGAGGGGAAGGAGGGAGAAGCAGAGGTGGAGAGAGAATGGGAGAGGGAGAGGGGGAGGAGGTGGGTGAGAGAGGGGGTTCAGGGAAGGGATTGGGGGAGAGGTGGGTGGAGGGAGCAGGGGGAAATAGTGTGTGTGGGCCTGTGTGTGTGTGTTAGTTTTGTGTGTGTATGTGTGTGTGTGTGTTAGTTTTGTGTGTGTGTGTGTGTGTGTGCACGTTAGTTTTGTGTGTGTGTTAGTTTTGTGTGTGTGTGTGTTAGTTTTGTGTGTGTGTGTGTGTTAGTTTTTTTGTGTGTGTGTGTGTGTTAGTTTTGTGTGTGTATGTATGTGTATGTTTGTGTGTGTATGTATGTGTGAATAGTAGTGGTGAAATTGTGTTATGGTGTATGAGTGTGTATGTGGAGTTTGCGAGTGACACGTTGTCTGCAGTGCTTCTCTACCTGGCCTGACCTGACACACCTGACCTACCAGTTAATGTGTGTGTGTGTGTGTGGAACTATATGTGTGGATTTATTGTGTGAAAAGTAGTGGTGAAATTGTGTTATGTGTATGAGTGGTATGTGAGGTCTGCGAGTAACACGTAGTCTACAGTGCTCCTCTACCTGGCCTGACCTGACACACCTGATCTACCAGTTAATGTATTCTATGATTCACCTGTCTGCTCGCCCTTTTCTACTAGAAATTACCAATTGCTATTTGTTACTGAGTACTTGATATCCTATTCCTTATCTTACTATGAGAGTTGACCGTTCACAATCAGCTTAGCGGTTAGGTAATTGGAACTTACTCCCGACACCCCGAAAACCACGCATAGGTGAATACTTGCGATGCGATGCAGCTGTCCAGCGTGTAGTATCCTGTAGATTGTCCAACTCGATGTGATGTTCTGGCGTATATCCACTTTCGTTTCTTGTCGATATATAATATAACCTATTCACTGAATTTCTTTCGCTTGTCACATATTAATTTCACTTTATTATCTAGGGTGACACGTGGCAACGTCGCCTGGAGCACACTAGGCCCACTGATCCCGCCTCCAAATATTTATTTCTAGATCACTTATAAAATTATGGCTCTCCCCACACTTATGTGGTTCAGGGCAACTCGCAAATCACTTCAAGGGTCGTTCACTACCCTGACACACCTGATAACCCCTGCAGCACCCTGGTGTAGCCCTCAAAAACACCTATTTGCACAGAAACCTACAAGTTGCGACTGACCCGCACGGCGTCCCTACTGTGTGTGTGTATGTGTGTATATGTTAGTTATGTGTATGTGTGTATGTATGTGTGTGTGTGTGACCCAACAATTAAAATTTGCATAAAGAACTCATTACAGTTGTGACCGGGTGTAGACTAGTGAATTGCTCATTAATTTATAATTTGTTCATGATTGTAACCATGTATAAACGTAAGTAAGTAAATTTACTTACATGATTCATTACCTTTGTAACTTGTGAGTTCATTATCTTTGTAACTTGTGAGTTCATTACCTATGTAACTTGTGAGTTCATTACCTTTGTAACTTGTGAGTTCATTACCTTTGTAACTTGTGAGTTCATTACCTTTGTAACTTGTGAGTTCATTACCTTTGTAACTTGTGAGTTCATTACCTTTGTAACTTGTGAGTTCATTACCTTTGTAACTTGTGAGTTCATTACCTTTGTAACTTGTGAGTTCATTACCTTTGTAACTTGTGAGTTCATTACCTTTGTAACTTGTGAGTTCATTACCTTTGTAACTTGTGAGTTCATTACCTTTGTAACTTGTGAGTTCATTACCTTTGTAACTTGTGAGTTCATTACCTTTGTAACTTGTGAGTTCATTACCTTTGTAACTTACTCAGCTATCAAAACTTTGGGGTCCAGTGCCTGGACCCATTATGAACCTCTGTAATCTTTTGACTACCGCCCACAGGATGGGTATGGGGTGCATAATAAAGATATCAAACTAACTAAAACTGTTATACATTATATCAAGAAATATAAGTGATAACATAAACATACATAAATTATGCTGGTAAACATAGTAAAGTAAAGTAAAGTAAATTTTATTTCATTGCAGATTGCAGATTACATAGGTATTGGTAGTTACAATATAAATTGAGAGCAAGGAGAGCCACTGACATGCCATGGCGTTAGAGGCAGCTTAATCTAGTAACTTAAAGACTATGTACTTAATATTAGAGAAATTTATTGAGTTTATTCTAGTTAAAAATTGTTTTCAAAATTACAATATGATGAAATTTTACTGTTTAAATTAATATATGATGATATTAGATTGTTACAGGTGTTTAGATTCTCGAATGGTAATATGGAATTGAGATTATCTTAAGGAAAATAACATTGAGCATTTTTGACATTAACTTATGAGTATTTGATTTTGATTGAGTAGTGGGTAACATAATAGTAACATATTATTAAAAATTGAGATTATCGTATAGGAAAGTAATAATGAACATTTTCAAAGTAGTTTATAGTATGATCATTTAGTTTTGGGTGAGTAGGTGGTTTTTGAGTTGAGTCTTAAATTGATTTTCAGACAAGATTATCTTAATATTTACTGGTAATGAATTCCATATTCTGGGGCCCTTTATGTGCATAGAATTTTTACATAGGTTGATATGAACATGGGGTATATCAAAAAGTGATCTGTGTCTTGTGTTGTGGTCATGGGTCCTATTAAAGTTGGTGATGAGAATTTTGAGCGGAGGGTTTATATTAGAGTGTAAAGTTTTATATATGTAGTAGGCACAAGAGTAAGTATGAATGCTCTTTACGGTGAGTAGTTTGAGACTTTTGAATATTGGTGGAGTATGCTGTCTAGAGTGGGAATTTGTTATCATTCTGACTGCGGCCTTTTGTTGTGTTATGAGTGGTCTAAGGTGATTTAATGTTGTTGATCCCCATGCACAGATTCCATAGGTGAGATACGGGTAGATAAGTGAATGATATAGTGCAAGGAGAGCTGATTGTGGTACATAATAGCGTATCTTTGATAATATGCCTACTGTCTTCGAGATTTTCTTGGAAATTTGTTGTATGTGTGTTTGGAATTTAAGGCTACTGTCAAGGTGGATTCTTAGGAATTTTCCCTCTGTGAGTCTTGTGATGGGTGTACCATTGAGCGTTATGTTAAGTGGAACATTTGTGGCTTTGCTTCCAAACTGTGTGAAGTAGGTCTTGTCAGTATTGTTAGTCGTCATCAATGTTGATATTTTCTGTAATTCGGCATTAACAGTGTTGGCCATTATAACTGGATTTGGGTGAGAGAAGACATATGTTGTGTCATCTGCAAATAAAATGGGGTTGAGTAGTTGTGATGCATTCGGTAGGTCATTTATGTAAATGAGGAATAGGAGTGGCCCCAGGACACTTCCTTGAGGGACTCCGACTGTAATTTGTTGTGTGGAAGAGTTCGCTTCATTTGTGTACACGTATTGGCTTCTGTTGGTGAGGTATGACTTTAGGTAGTTGAGTGGGTGCCCCCTTATACCATAATGTGCTAATTTTGTGAGCAGTAAATCATAGTTGACTGTATTAAAAGCTTTGCATAGATCAATGAAGATTCCCAGTGGGACTTCTTTCTTCTTAAGTGCGGTATATATTAACTCCAACATGTGCATAATAGCATCGTTTGTTCTCTTGTTTGTCCTGAATCCAAATTAACAGGGGTTGAGTACATTGTGTGAGACGAGGTAAGAATAGAATTGTCTATGAATTATTTTTTCGAAGATTTTTAGAAAGCAATGATAAATTAGAAATTGGTCTATAATTATTCAGGTCCGTTTGATCACCTCCTTTGTGCATCAGGGTGACCCTAGCTATTTTGAGAATTGATGGAAAGGTAGAGGCTTCAATGGATTTATTGAATAGTGTTGCTATAATTGGTGACAGTACCTGTGAAGCTTTTTTGTACATAAAAGTTGGTAAGCTGTTTATGTCTCCTGCCTTGTTTTTAAGGGTGTTGATTATGAGCGAAACTTCAATTGGGTTGGTAGGAGCTAGGAATAGCGTATTAGGGTAGGTGTTTGTGAGGTAGTCTGTTGGACGGGCGTTTGAGCTTGGGATTTTACTCGCTAGATTCTTTCCTATGGTGGAGAAGAAAACATTAAGTCTGTTTATAAATAACAAAAAAGGCACAATACCGTGACTGGAACAATACACACACAACCCGCACATACGACGACGTTTCGGCCCGACTTGGACCAAGTCGGGCCGAAACGTCGTCGTAAGCTCCTCTCTTTTTATATGTGCGGGTTGTGTGTTTGCTGTCTCAGTAGGTGAGAGTAGGGGTTCATCTGCTTTTGATAATTTGATGGTGTTGTTTTTCGCTATCTTATTATTTCCTAGAATTGCAGATAGGGTCTTCCAGGTCTTTTTCATATCACCTTTTATGTTCTGGAGTCTGTTCTCATAATACAATTTATTTTATCTTCTTATCAGGCTGGTAAGGATTGATGAGTAGCTTTTGAATTGTTCTCTGGTTATTAGACCCCTTCTGTATTGTTTTTCATATTGGTGCCTTTTGTTAATGGATTTAAGGATGTTGGGTGTTAGCCAGGGATTGTTAAGTCTCTTAGCTGTGATCTGTTTAGTTTTTTAGGGCAATGTTTGTTATAGAGGTGGTGGGTTTTGTTAAGGAAATTCTTGATGCATTCATTAGTATCTGTATATGTTTCTAACTCATTATGCCAATCAATGTTAATCATAGCTGTTATAAAGTTATTTACAGCTGACTCGTTATGTAGTCTGAAGGTAACTTTTGTAATATCTAGGGGCAATTTACCAAGGTTAGTTATGAGAAAGGTCGGATAGTGGTCTGTGGTGTTGTCTGTGATTATGCCTGATTTTAGAGGGAATATAGTATTAGTCCAGATGTGGTCTAGTAATGAGGTACTAGTCTCGGAGATTCTTGTAGGTTTTGATATTGTTGGTAGTAACAAGCAGTTGCTCATAGTGTTTGTGAATTCTGTTACTTGTGGGTCCTTGTCATGTAGGAGATTTATATTGAAATCTCCTGTGAGCAGCAAATGGTCTTTGTTCATGTGTGCATCAGTTATCAGGTTACCTAGTTTTTCACTAAAATGGTGAATGTTTGACTGTGGTAATCTGTAGATGTTTATCACTGTGAGGGTTTTTTGGCAGGTCTTTTGATTTAAATTTAGCAATAATATATTCTCCATGCTCATCCCTTATGCAAGAGTTATTGATACATTCAAGTTGATCTGAGTAATATATAGCTATTCCACCCCCTCGCTGATCTGTCCTACAGTTGTGAATGGCTGTGTAACCTGGGATGGCATAGACATCTGTAGTATCAGGCTTTAGCCAGGTCTCAGTGAGTTTGATGATTGACATATTGGTCTGGAGGGATTGGAGTAGTGCTGTACTCACCTAATTGTACTCACCTAATTGTGGTTGCAGGGGTCGAGACTCAGCTCCTGGCCCCGCCTCTTCGCTATCCGCTACTGGGTCTCTGCTCTCCCTGCTCCATGAGCTTTATCATACCTCGTCTTAAAACTATGTATATATATATATATATATATATATATATATATATGTGTGTGTGTGTGTGTGTGTGTGTGTGTGTACTCACCTATTTGTGGTTGCAGGGGTCGAGTCATAGCTCCTGGCCCCTGTGTGTGTGTGTGTGTGTGTGTGTGTGTGTGTGTGTGTGTTGTGTGTGTGTGTGTTGTGTGTTGTGTGTTGTGTGCTGTGTGTTGGTGTGTGTGTGTGCGTTTGTGTGTGTGTGTGTACACTCCCCTATTTGTACTCACCTATTTGTGGTTGCAGGGGTCGAGTCATATACTATATATGTGTGTGTGTGTGTGTGTGTGTGTGTGTACTCACCTAATTGTACTCACCTAATTGTGGTTGCAGGGGTCGAGACTCAGCTCCTGGCCCCGCCTCTTCGCTGTCCGCTACTGGGTCTCTGCTCTCCCTGCTCCATGAGCTCTATCATACCTCGTCTTAAAACTATGTATGGTTCCTGCCTCCACTATATCTTTCTCTAGACTATTCCACTTCCTGACTACTCTGTGGCTGAAGAAATGCTTCCTAACATCCCTTTGACTCATCTGAGTCTTCAGCTTCCAGTTGTGTCCCCTTGTTTCTGTGTTCCCTCTCTGGAACATCCTGTCCCTGTCTACCTTGTCGATTCCCCGCAGTATTTTGTATGTCGTTATCATGTCTCCTCTGACCCTTCTTTCCTCCAGTGTTGTTAGTCCTATTTCCCTCAACCTTTCTTCATAGGACAGACCCCTGAGTTGTGGAACTAGCCTTGTCGCAAACCTTGCACTTTCTCTAGTTTCTTTACGTGCTTGACCAGGTGTGGGTTCCAGACTGGTGCTGCATATTCTAGTATGGGCCTGACGTACACGGTGTACAGTGTCTTGAACGATTCCTTGTTTAGGTAACGGAACGCTAATCTTAGGTTGCCAGTCGCCCATATGCTGCCGCAGTTATCTGGTTGATGTGTGCCTCCGGAGACGTACGTGGCGTTATACTCACCCCAAGGTCTTTCTCCTTTGCCGAGGTTTGTAGCCCTTGTCCACCTAGCCTGTACTCTGTCAGCGGTCTTCTTTGTCCTTCTCCGATCTTCATGACTTTGCATTTGGTGGGATTGAATTCGAGAAGCCAGTTGCTAGACCAGATGTCAAGCTTGTCCAGGTCTGTTTGAAGTCCTGCTTTATCCTCTTCCGATGTGATTCTCCTCATTAATTTCACATCATCTGCGAACAGAGACACTTCTGAGTCTATCCCATCCGTCATGTCGTTTACATATACCAAGAATAACACTGGTCCTAGGACTGACCCCTGCGGTACGCCGCTCGTCACAGGCGCCCACCGTGATACCTCATCACGCACCATGACCCGTTGTTGTCTCCCTGTGAGGTATTCCCTGATCCATTCCAGTGCTCTTCCTGTTATACATGCTTGTTCTTCCAACTTCTTTACTAATCTCATGTGAGGAACTGTGTCGAAGGCCTTCCTGCAGTCCAGGAAAATGCAATCAACCCACCCTTCTCTCTCTTGCCTTACCTCTGTTACTTTATCATAGAACTCTAGGAGGTTTGTTACACAGGATTTGCCTTCCCGGAATCCGTGCTGTCTGGTGTTTATTATCCTTTTCAGCTCGAGGTGCTCCACCATTCTTTTCCTGATGATTTTCTCCAGGACTTTGCACACTATACATGTAAGTGACACCAGTCTATAGTTTAGTGCCTCTTTTCTGTCTCCTTTTTAAAGATGGGGACTACATTGGCCTTTCTTCCATACCTCAGGTATCTGCTCATTTTCAAGGG
>WNWK01036424.1:0-19171 GCA_009830355.1 Cherax destructor | reverse complement strand
GATTTTGGAAAATAATGTGAAATATTGTATAATAATATACGTTTTTTATAGTTTTTAATGGGTTTTTTTAAAAATATTAAAAAATTTAAAAAAAAAAAAAAAATTGATAACACTTGATTTTTTTGCATTTTGACGATTTAGGTTTAAAATTTTTTAAAAAACTTTTTTTTTTTAGATAAAATACACGTATGGTAAGCTTCAAAAAGAAAATCTAAAATTTTGCTTACTTTTCCCTAAATTTCAATTGCAGTAGAAATTTATTTAAAAGTTTGAAAATCAAAGTATTTTAGCAAAAAAATGATTTTTGCCAAAAAAGCACTAAAACCCGCCCCAAAAAATCAAAAAATCCCAATAAAATTTTTTTTAAAATTTTTTTCGAGTTTTTTTGTTTAAATTTTTTTTTAAAAAAATAAAATATTCTAAAAATTTTGTTTTTTAAGAAAATGGGTTTTTTTAAAAATTTTAAAAATAATTTATAAATTTTAAAAAAATGCTAAAAAACTTATTTTATTGCTTTTTTGACTTTTAAGGTTTTTAAAGGGGTTTTCTAAAAAATTTTTTAGATAAAATAACCTATAAAAAAATTTTTCCCTTAAAGAAAATCAAAAAAAATTTTGATTTTTTTCCCAAAAATTTTTCAATTGGTAAAATTTTTTTTTAAAAGTTAAAATCAAATTTTTTTAATAAAAAATTTTTGAAAAACCCCCAAAACTAAAACGTCAAATATCAAAAAAATACGATTTTAAAACATTTTTGGTTTTTTAATTTTCATGTTTTTTGGAAAATAATATGAAATATTCTAAAAATTTTTTTTTAAAATTTTTAATGGGTTTTTTAAAAAATTTTAAAATAATTTTTAAATTTTAAAAAAAAATGCTTTAAAACTTGTTTTTAATTGTTTTTTTTGACGATTTAAGGCATTTTCAAGGATTTTCTAAAAAAAATTTTTTTTAGATAAAATACCCCGGGGGTTTAATTTTTCCCCCAAAAAAAAAATTTTTTTAAAAATTTTTTTTTTTCCCAAAAAAATTTTCAAATTGCAAAAATTTTTTAAAAAGGAAATGAAAAATTTTAAAGTTTTTTAAAAAAAATTTTTTTTTTCCCAGAAAAGCCCAAAACCGCTCTAAATCGTCGAAAAATGCAATAAAATGCTTTTTTACCTTTTTTTCCCCTGATTTTTTTAATGTTTCATGTATTTTTGAAAATAATATGAAATATTCAAAAAAAATATTGTTTTTTAAAAGATTTTTAAGGGTTTTTTTTTTAAAAATAGTTAAATAATTATGAAATATTAAAAAATTCTAAAAATTTTTGGGGTTTTTATTGCTTTTTTACTATTTAAGTTTTTTTTAAAAGGATTTTTTAAAAAAAAATTTTTTTTAAATAAAATAAAACCTATAAGTAAGCTTCCAAAAAAAAAAATAATTAAATTTTGCCCCATAAATTTCAATAGCAGTGAAATTCTTTTAAAAAGTAAAAAAATCTAAGTATTTTAGCTAAAAATGGTTTTCAAAAAAACCTCAAACTGCACTAAAACGTCAAAATTTTTAAATAAAAATTTTTTAAAGCTTTTTTTCCATTTTTAATGTTTCATGTTTTTTGGAAAATAATATAAAAAAATTTTTTAAAATTAATATTAATTTTTTAAATTTTTAATTTTTTTTTTAAAAAATTTTTTAAAAAATTTTTAAATTTTAAAAAAAATGCTATAAAACTTGATTTAATTTAATTTTTGACGATTTAAGGCTTTTTCGGGTTTTCAAAATAACTATTTTTAGATAAAATACCCCCAAAATTTAAGCTTCCAAAAAGAAAATCATTAAATTTTGATTCTTTTCCCATTTTTTCAATTGCAGTGAAATTCTTTTAAAAAAAAGTTTGAAAATCACGTATTTTAGCAAAAAAATGAGTTTTGTAAAAACCTCAAACTGCAAAAAAAACGTCGAAATATCCCCATAAAATTTTTTAGCACTTTTTTCGGGTTTTTTTTAATGTTTCATGTTTTTTTTGGAAAATAATAAAAAAATTTTTCTAAATTATTATTGATTTTTACAGATTTTTTTTTTTTTTTTTAAAAAATATGGGAAATCATTTAAAAATTTTTAAAAAAATGCTATAAAACGTTATTTTATTTTTTTTTTTGACGATTAAAAATTTTTTTAAAGGTTTTTTCTGAAAAATTTTTTTTTAGATAAAATATCCTTTAAAAAAAAAAGGGGTTTCCAAAAAAGAAACCCCCTTTAAAAAAAAATTTCCCCCTTACTTTTCTCAAAAAATTTCAATTAAAGAAAATTTTTTTTTAAAAGTGTGAAAATCAAAAAAATTTTAAAACAAAAAATTTTTTTTTGTCAAAAAAAAGCCTCAAACCGCCCCTAAAACGTCGAAATATGAAAAAAAATCGACTTTAAAATTTTTTTTCTGTTTTTTTTAATGTTTCATGTTTTTTTCGAAAAATTTGAAATATTCTATAAACATTTGATTTTTAAAGTTTTTTAATGGGATTTTTAAAAATAGTTAAATAATTATAAAATTTTTAAAAAAATGCTTTAAAATTTTTTTTTTATTGCATTTTTGACGTTTAAAAAAAGGCTTTTAAAAAGGGGTTTTCTGAAAAAAAATTTTTTTTAAATAAAATACACCAAAAAAAAGCTTCTTAAAGAAAATCATTAAATTTTCTTTTTTTCCCATAAATTTCAATTGCAGAAAAAATTTTTTTTATGACGATTAAGGCATTTTCAAGATTTTCTGAAAAATATTTTTTAGATAAAATATACCTATGAGTAAGCTTCCTAAAAGAAAATCATAAAATTTTGCTTACTTTTCCATAAATTTCAATTGCAGTAGAAATTCTATTTAAAAGTGTGAAAATCTAAGTATTTAGCTAAAAAATGAGTTTGGCCAGAAAAGCACTCAAACCGCTCTAAAACGTCAAAATATGCAATAAAATACGATTTTAGCACATTTTTCTGAGCTTTTTAATGTTTCATGTATTTTTTGGAAAATAATATGAAATATTCTAAATTAATATTAATTTTTAAAATTTTTAATGAGATTTTAAAAATATTAAATAATTAATAAATATTAAAATGCTATAAAACTTGATTTAATTGTTTTTGACGATTTAAGGCATTTTCAAGGATTTTCTGAAAAACAATTTTTACATAAAATACACCTATGAGTAAGCTTCCGAAAGAAAATGATTAAATTTTGCTTACTTTTCCCAAAATTTATGCAGTGAAATTCTATAAAAAGTGTGAAAATCTAAGTATTTTAGCTAAAAATGAGTTTGCCAGAAAAGACTCAAACCGCTCTAAAACGTCGAAAATGAAATAAAATCATTTTACATTTTTCTGAGCTTTAATGTTTCAAGTATTTTTCGAAAATAATATGAAATATTCTATAAAATATTGATTTTTATAGATTTTTTTAAAAATATGTAAATAATTATAAATTTTAAAAACTATAAAACTGTTTATTGCATTTTTACGATTAAGCATTTTCAAGGATTTTCTGAAAAAATTTTTTAGAATAAAATAACCTATGAGTAAGCTTCCTAAAAGAAATCATAAATTTTGCTTACTTTTCCCATAAATTTCAATTGCAGTAGAAATTATTTAAAAGTGTGAAAATCTAAGTATTTTAGTAAAAATGAGTTTTGCAGAAAAGCACTCAAACGCTCTAAAACGTCGAAAATGCAATAAAATACTTTTAGACATTTTTCTGAGCTTTTTAATTTTAGTTTTAAAATAATATGAAATATTCTAAAAATATTGATTTTTATAGATTTAATGGGATTTAAAAAAGTTAAATAATTATGAAATATTAAAATGCTATAAAACGTTATTTTATTGCATTTTGACGATTTAACATTTTCAAGGATTTTCTAAAAACAATTTTTTAGATAAAATACACCTATGAGTAAGCTTCCTAAAAGAAAATCATAAAATTTTGTTTATTTTTCCAATAAATTTCAATTGCTGTAGAAATTTATTTTAAATTTTGGAAATCTAAGTATTTTAACTAAAAATGAGTTTTGCCAGAAAAGCACTCAAACTGTTCTAAATCGTCGAAAATGCAATAAAATGCTTTTAGCACATTTTTCTGAGTTTTTAATGTTTCATATATTTTTCGAAAATAATATGAAATATTCTATAAAAATATTGATTTTTAAAGATTTTTAATGGGATTTTTTTAAAATAGTTAAATAATTATGAAATATTAAAAATGCTATAAAACTTGATTTTATTGCATTTTCTGACGATTTAAGGCATTTTCAAGGATTTTCTAAAAACAATTTTTTAGATAAAATACACCTATAAGTAAGCTTCCTAAAAGAAAATCATTAAATTTGCTTACTTTTCCCATAAATTTCAATTGCAGTAGAAATTTATTTAAAAGTGTGAAAATCTAAGTATTTTAGCTAAAAACGAGTTTTGCCAGAAAAGCACTCAAACCACTTAAAACGTCGAAAATGCAATAAAATACCATTTTAGCACATTTTTCTGACTTTTTAATGTTTCAGTATTTTTCGAAAATAATATGAAATATTCTATAAAAATATTGATTTTTATTGATTTTTAATGGGATTATTAAAAATATGTAAATAATTTATAAATATTCAAAAATGCTATAAAACTTGATTTTATTGCATTTTTTTGACGATTCAATGCATTTTCAAAGGATTTTCTGAAAACATTTTTTTAGATAAAATACACCTATGAGTAAGCTTCCTAAAAGAAAATCATAAAATTTTGCTTACTTTTCCAATAAATTTCAATTGCTGTAGAAATTTTTTTTAAATTTTTGGGAAATCTAAGTATTTTAACTAAAAATATTTTCCAGAAAAGACTCAAACCCGTTAAATCGTCAAAAAATGCAATAAAACTTTTTTAGCACATTTTTCTGAGTTTTTTAATGTTTCATGTTTTTTTCGAAAATAATATGAAATATTTTTAAAAAATATTGTTTTTTAAAGATTTTTAATGGGATTTTTTAAAATAGTTAAATAATTATGAAATATTAAAAATGCTATAAACTTGATTTTATTGCTTTTTTTTGACGATTTAGGGCATTTTCAGATTTTCTGAAAAACATTTTTTTTAGATAAAATACACCTATGAGTAAGCTTCTTAAAAGAAAATGATTAAATTTTGCTTACTTTTCCCATAAATTTCAATTGAAGTAGAAATTCTATTTAAAAGTGTGAAAATCTAAGTATTTTAGCTAAAAAATGAGTTTTGTCAGAAAAGCACTGAAACCGCTCTAAAACGTCGAAATATGCAATAAAATACGACTTTAGAACATTTTTCTGAGCTTTTTAATGTTTCATGTATTTTTCGAAAATAATATGAAATATTCTATAAAAATATTGATTTTTATAGATTTTTAATGGGATTTTTTAAAAATATGTAAATAATTATTAAATATTCAAAAATGCTATGAAACTTGATTTTATTGCATTTTTTGACAATTTAAGGCATTTTCAAGGATTTTCTGAAAAAACAATTTTTTTAGATAAAATACACCTATGAGTAAGCTTCGTAAACGAAAATCATTAAATTTTGTTTAATTTTCCCATAAATTTCAATTGCAGTAGAAATTCTATTTAAAAGTGTGAAAATCTAAGTATTTTAGCTAAAAAATGAGTTTTGCCAGAAAAGCACTCAAACCGCTCTAAAACGTCGAGAAATGCAATAAAATACCATTTTAGCACATTTTTCTGAGCTTTTTAATGTTTCAAGTATTTTTCGAAAATAATATGAAATATTCTATAAAAATATTGATTTTTATAGATTTTTAATGGGATTTTTTAAAAATATGTAAATAATTTATAAATTTAAAAAAAATCTATAAAACGTTATTTTATTGCATTTTTTGACGATTCAATGCATTTTCAAGGATTTTCTGAAAAAATATTTTTTTAGATAAAATATACCTATGAGTAAGCTTCCCAAAAGTAAATCATAAAATTTAAATTAATTTTCCCATAAATTTCAATTGCAGTAGAAATTCTATTTAAAAGTGTGAAAATCTAAGTATTTTAGCTAAAAAATGAGTTTTGCCAGAAAAGCACTCAAACCGCTCTAAAACGTCGAAATATGCAATAAAATACGATTTTAGCACATTTTTCTGAGCTTTTTAATGTTTCATGTATTTTTGGAAAATAATATGAAATATTCTAAATTAATATTGATTTTTATAGATTTTTAATGGGATTTTTAAAAATAGTTAAATAATTATGAAATATTAAAAAATGCTATAAAACTTGATTTTATTGCATTTTTTGATGATTTAAGGCATTTTCAAGGATTTTCTGAAAAAATTTTTTTAGATAAAAGAAAATCATTAAATTTTGCTTACTTTTCCCATAAATTTCAATTGCAGTAGAAATTCTTTTTAAAAGTGTGAAAATCAAAGTATTTTAGTTAAAAAATGAGTTTTGAAAAAAATGCACTCAAACCGCTAAATCGTCGAAAAATGCAATAAAATGCTATTTTAGCACATTTTTCTGAGCTTTTTAATGTTACATGTATTTTTCGAAAATAATATGAAATATTCTATAAAAATATTGATTTTTAAAGGTTTTTAATGGGATTTTTTTAAAATAGTTAAATAATTATGAAATATTAAAAAATGCTATAAAACTTGATTTTATTGCATTTTTTGACGATTTGAGGCATTTTCAAGGATTTTCTGACAAACAATTTTTTTACATAAAATACACCTATGAGTAAGCTTCCTAAAGGAAAATCATAAAATTTTGCTTACTTTTCCAATAAATTTCAATTGCTGTAGAAATTCTATTTTAAATTTTGAAAATCTAAGTATTTTAACTAAAAATGAGTTTTGCCAGAAAAGCACTCAAACCGTTCTAAATCGTCGAAAAATGCAATAAAATGCTATTTTAGCACATTTTTCTGAGGTTTTTAATGTTTCATGTATTTTTTTTAAAAAATAATTGAAATATTCTATAAAAATATTGTTTTTAAGTTTTTAAGGGGATTTTTTAAAAATATTAAATAATTTAAAATATTAAAAAATCTAAAAACTTTTTTATTGTTTTTTTTGACAAAAGGTTTTTAAAAGGTTTTCTGAAAAAAATTTTTTTTTTTTAGAAAAATCCCCAAAGGAATTTTAAAAAGAAAACCAAAAATTTTTTGCTTATTTTCCCATAAATTTAATTCAGTGGAAATTTATTTAAAAGTGTGAAAATCAATATTTTAGCAAAAAATTTTTTTTTTCCAAAAAAGCATAAACCCTCAAAACGTCAAAATATGAAAAAAATACAATTTTAGAATTTTTTTCTGAGCTTTTTAATGTTTCATGTTTTTCGAAAATAATATAAAATATTCTATAAAAATATTGTTTTTAAAGTTTTTAAGGGTTTTTTTTAAAATAGTTAAATAATTATGAAATATTAAAAAATCTATAAAATTGATTTTATTGAATTTTTGACGATTTAAGGCTTTTTCAAGGATTTTCTGAAAAAAATTTTTTTAGATAAAATACACCTATAAGAATTCCCGAAAATCTTAAAATTTTTTCTTAAAATTTTTTTAAAAAGTTGAAAATCGGATTTTAGAAAAAAATGGTTTTCAAAAAAGCACTAAACCCCGTCTAAAATCAAATATCAATAAAATCCCATTTTAGAATTTTTCTACTTTTAATGTTTAAAATTTTTGAAAATAATATGAAAATTCTAAAAATATTGTTTTTTAATAGATTTTTAATGGGATTTTTAAAAATAGTAAATAATTTTTTAAAATATTTTGCTTTTAAACATTTTATGATTTTTCTGAAAAATATTTTTTAGATAAAATATACCTATGAGTAACTTCCTAAAAAAATCCATAAAATTTGCTTATTTTTCCCCAAAAATTTTAATTGCATTAGAAATTCTATTTAAAGTGTGAAAACCTGTATTTACAAAAAAATGATTTTTTGCAGAAAATAAACCCCTAAAACGTCGAAATATAATAAAATACGATTTTAGCACATTTTCCTGAGCTTTTAATTTTCAGTATTTTTCGAAAAATAATATGAAAATGCTATACAAAATTGATTTTTATAGATTTTTAAATGATTTTTTTAAAAAAAAATTTTAAAATATTAAAAATGCTATAAAACTTGATTTTATTCATTTTGACGATTTAAGGCATTTTCAAGGTTTTATGAAAAGCCTTTTTTTTAGATAAAATACACCTATGAGTAACTTCCTAAAAGAAAATTATAAAATTTTGCTTACTTTTCCAATAAATTTCAATGAGTAGAAATTTATTTAAAAGTTTGAAAACGATTTTAGCTAAAAAATGAGTTTGCCAAAAACACTCAAACCGCGCTAAAACGTCGAAATATGCAGAAAATACGAAGAAATTTTTCGGCTTTTATGTTTCATGTATTTTCGAAAATAATATGAAATATTCTATAAAATATAGATTTTTATGATTTTTAATTGGATTTTTAAAAATATGTAAATAATTTAAAATATTAAAATCATAAAACTTATTTTATTGCTTTTTTTGACGATTTAAGGCATTTTAAAAGGTTTTATGACAAAAATTTTTTTAGATAAAATACACCTATGAGTAAGCTTCCTAAAAGAAAATAATAAAATTTGTTATTTTCCCATAAATTTTAATTGCATTAGAAATTTATTTAAAAGTGTGAAAATCTAAGTATTTTCTAAAAAATGAGTTTTGCCAGAAAACCTCAAACCGCTCTAAAACGTCGAAATACAAAAAATAGTTTTCACTTTTTTCTGAGCTTTTAAGTTTCATGTTTTTTTCGAAAATAATATAAATATTCTAAAAATATTGATTTTAATAGATTTTTAATGGGATTTTTTAAAAATATGTAAATAATTTATAAATATAAAAATGCTATAAACTTGGTTTTATTGCATTTTTGAAGATTTAAGGCATTTTCAAAGGTTTTCTGAAAACAATTTTTTAGATAAAATACACCTATGAGTGCTTCCTAAAGAAAATGAATAAATTTTGCTTACTTTTCTATTTAAAAGTGTGAAAATCTAAGTATTTTAGCTAAAAAATGAGTTTTGCCAGAAAAGCACTCAAACCGCTCTAAATCGTCGAAAAATACAATAAAATGCTATTTTAGCATATTTTTCTGAGCTTTTTAATGTTTAATGTATTTTTCGAAAATAATATGAAATATTCTATATAAATATTGATTTTTAAAGATTTTTAATGGGATTTTTTAAAAATAGTAAATAATTATGAAATATTTAAAAATGCTATAAAACTTGATTTTATTGCATTTTTTGACGATTTAAGGCATTTTCAAGGATTTTATAGAAGAAATTTTTAGATAAAATACACCTAAGGTAAGCTTCAAAAGAAAATAATAAAATTTTGCTTACTTTTCCCATAAATTTTAATTGCATTAGAAATTCTATTTAAAAGTGTGAAAATCTAAGTATTTTAGCTAAAAAAATGAGTTTTGCCAGAAAAGCACTCAAACCGCTCTAAAACGTCGAAATATGCAATAAAATACGATTTTAAAAATTTTCTGATTTTTTAATGTTTCATGTTTTTTAAAAAATAATATGAAATATTAAAAAAAATATTGATTTTAATAGTTTTTAAGGTTTTTTTTTAAAAATATGTAAATAATTTATAAAACAAAAAAATGCTTAAAACTTTTTTTTATTGTTTTTTTAAAATTTAAAGGGCTTTTTAAAAGTTTTCTAAAAAAAATTTTTTTTAATAAAATACACCTATGAAAAAGTTCCTAAAAAAATCATTAAATTTTCCCCCCATAAATTTCATTTGGTAGAAATTTTTTTTAAAAGTGTGAAAATCTAATATTTTAGCTAAAAAATGAGTTTTGTCAGAAAAGCACTCAAACCATCTAAAACGTCGAAATATGCAATAAAATACCATTTTAGCACATTTTTCTGAGCTTTTTAATGTTTCAAGTATTTTTTGAAAATAATATGAAATATTCTATAAAAATATTGATTTTAATAGATTTTTAATGGGATTTTTTAAAAATATGTAAATAATTTATTGCATATTTTGACGATTCAAGGCATTTTCAAGGATTTTCTGAAAAAATATTTTTTTAGATAAAATATACCTATGAGTAAGCTTCCTAAATAAAATCATAAAATTTTGCTTACTTTTCCCAGAAATTTTAATTGCATTAGAAATTATATTTAAGAGTGTGAAAACCTAAGTATTTTAGCTAAAAAATGAGTTTTGCCAGACAAGCACTCAAACCGCTCTAAAACGTCGAAATATGCAATAAAATACGATTTTAGCACATTTTCCTGAGCTTTTTAATGTTTCATGTATTTTTCGAAAATAATATGAAATATGCTATACAAATATTGATTTTTATGATTTTAATATGATTTTTTTAAAAATATGTAAATAATTAATAAATATTAAAAAATGCTATAAAACTTGATTTTATTACATTTTTTGACGATTTAAGGCATTTTCAAGGTTTTTATGAAAAGCCATTTTTTTAGATAAAATACACCTATGAGTAAGCTTCCTAAAAGAAAATTATAAAATTTTGCTTACTTTTCCAATAAATTTCAATTGCAGTAGAAATTCTATTTAAAAGTTTGAAAATCTAAGTATTTTAGCTAAAAAAATGAGTTTTGCCAGAAAAACACTCAAACCGCGCTAAAACGTCGAAATATGCAGTAAAATACGATTTTAGCACATTTTTCTGAGCTTTTTTATGTTTCATGTATTTTCGAAAATAATATGAAATATTCTATAAAATATAGATTTTTATAGATTTTTAATTGGATTTTTTAAAAATATGTAAATAATTTATAAATATTAAAAAATGCTATAAAACTTGATTTTATTGCATTTTTTGACGATTTAAGGCATTTTCAAGGATTTTATGACAAGCAATTTTTTTAGATAAAATACACCTATGAGTAAGCTTCCTAAAAGAAAATAATAAAATTTTGCTTACTTTTCCCATAAATTTTAATTGCATTAGAAATTCTATTTAAAAGTGTGAAAATCTAGTATTTTAGCTAAAAAAATGAGTTTTGCCAGAAAAACACTCAAACCGCTCTAAAACGTCGAAATATGCAATAAAATACGATTTTAACACATTTTTCTGAGCTTTTTAATGTTTCATGTATTTTTCGAAAATAATATGAAATATTCTATAAAAATATTGATTTTAATAGATTTTTAATGGGATTTTTTAAAAATATGTAAATAATTTATAAATACTCAAAAATGCTATAAAACTTGGTTTTATTGCATTTTTTGAAGATTTAAGGCATTTTCAAGGATTTTCTGAAAACAATTTGTTTAGATAAAATACACCTATGAGTAAGCTTCCTAAAAGAAAATGAATAAATTTTGCTTACTTTTCTATTTAAAAGTGTGAAAATCTAAGTATTTTAGCTAAAAAATGAGTTTTGCCAGAAAAGCACTCAAACCGCTCTAAATCGTCGAAAAATACAATAAAATGCTATTTTAGCATATTTTTCTGAGCTTTTTAATGTTTAATGTATTTTTCGAAAATAATATGAAATATTCTATATAAATATTAAATTTTAAAGATTTTTAATGGGATTTTTTAAAAATAGTAAATAATTATGAAATATTTAAAAATGCTATAAAACTTGATTTTATTGCATTTTTTGACGATTTAAGGCATTTTCAAGGATTTTATGAGAAGCAATTTTTTTAGATAAAATACACCTATGAGTAAGCTTCCTAAAAGAAAATCATTAAATTTTGCTTACTTTTCCCATAAATTTAATTTGCAGTAGAAATTCTATTTAAAAGTGTGAAAATCTAAGTATTTTAGCTAAAAATGAGTTTTGCCAGAAAAGCACTCAAACCGCTCTAAAACGTCGAAATATGCAATAAAATACTGATTTTAGCACATTTTTCTGAGTTTTTTAATGTTTCATGTATTTTTCAAAAATAATATGAAATATTCTATAAAATATTGATTTTTATAGATTTTTAATGGGATTTTTAAAAATATGTAAATAATTATAAATATTAAAATGCTATAAAACTTGATTTTATTGCATTTTTGACGATTTAAGGCATTTTCAAGGATTTTCTGAAAGCAATTTTTTTAGATAAAATACACCTATGAGTAAAGCTTCCTAAAAGAAAATCATTAAATTTTGCTTACTTTTCCCATAAATTTCAATTGCAGTAGAAATTCTATTTAAAAGTGTGAAAATCTAAGTATTTTAGCTAAAAATGAGTTTTGCCAGAAAAGCACTCAAACGCTCTAAAACGTCGAAATATGCAATAAAATCATTTTAGCACATTTTTCAATAAAATAGATTTTAGCACATTTTTCTGAGCTTTTTAATGTTTCATGTATTTTTCGAAAATAATATGAAATATTCTATAAAATATTGATTTTTATAGATTTTTAATGGATTTTTAAAATATTAAATAATTATTTTTTTTTTTTTTTTTTTTTTTTTTTTTTTTTTTTTTTTTTTTTTTTTTTTTTTTTTTTTTTTTTTTTTTTTTGGGGGGGGGGGGGGGGGGGGGGATTTTTCCCTCAAACCGCTCTAAAACGTCGAAATATGCAATAAATACGATTTTAGCACATTTTCTGAGCTTTTTAATGTTTCATGTATTTTCGAAATAATATGAAATATTCTATAAAATATTGATTTTATAGATTTTAATGATTTTAAAAATATGTAAATAATTATAAATATTAAAATGCTATAAACTTGATTTTATTGCATTTGACGATTTAAGGATTTCAAGGATTTTCAAAAATTTTTTAGATAAAATACACCTATGAGTAAGTTCTAAAAGAAAATCATTAAATTTGCTTACTTTTCCATAAATTTCAATTGCAGTAGAAATTCTATTTAAAAGTGTGAAAATCTAGTATTTTAGCTAAAAATGAGTTTTGCCAGAAAAGCACTCAAACCGCTCTAAAACGTCGAAATATGCATAAAATACGATTTTAGCACATTTTTCTGAGCTTTTTAATGTTTCATGTATTTTCGAAAATAATATGAAATATTCTATAAAATATTGATTTTTATAGATTTTTAATGGGATTTTTTAAAATATGTAAATAATTATAATATTCAAAATGCTATAAAACTTGATTTTATTGCATTTTTGACGATTTAAGGCATTTTCAAGATTTTCTGAAAACAATTTTTTTAGATAAAATACACCTATAGTAAGCTTCCTAAAAGAAAATCATAAAATTTTGTTACTTTTCCAATAAATTTCATTGCTAGAATTCTATTTAAAAGTGTGAAAATCAAATATTTTAGTAAAAATGAGTTTTGCCAGAAAAGCACTCAAACCGCTCTAACGTCGAAAATCAATAAAATCATTTTAGAACATTTTCTAGCTTTTTAATGTTTCATGTATTTTCGAAAATAATATGAAATATTCTATAAAATATTGATTTTTAAAGATTTTTAATGGATTTTTAAAATATTAAATAATTATAAATATTAAAATGTTAAATTTGATTTTATTGCATTTTTGACGATTTAAGGCATTTTCAAGGATTTTCTGAAAAATTTTTTTAGATAAAATACACCTATAAGTAAGCTTCTAAAAGAAAATCATAAAATTTTGCTTACTTTTCCCATAAATTTAATTGCATAGAAATTCTATTTAAAAGTGTGAAAATCTAAGTATTTTAGCTAAAAATGAGTTTTGCAAAGCACTCAAACCGCTCTAAAACGTCGAAATATGCATAAAATCATTTTAGACATTTTTCTGAGCTTTTAATGTTTCATGTATTTTTCGAAAATAATTGAAATATTCTATAAAAATATTGATTTTTATAGATTTTTAATGGGATTTTTAAAATATGTAAATAATTATAATATTAAAATGCTATAAAACTTATTTTATTGCATTTTTGACGATTTAAGGCATTTTCAAGGATTTTCTGAAAACATTTTTTAGATAAAATAACCTATGAGTAAGCTTCCTAAAAGAAAATATAAATTTGCTTACTTTTCCCATAAATTTCAATTCAGTAAAATTCTATTTAAAAGTTGAAAATCTAAGTATTTTAGCTAAAATGAGTTTTGCCAGAAAAGCACTCAAACCGCTCTAAAACGTCGAAAATGCAATAAAATCATTTTAGCAATTTTCTGAGCTTTTTAATGTTTATGTATTTTTCGAAAATAATATGAAATATTCTATAAAATATTGATTTTTAAGATTTTTAATAGGATTTTTAAAAATATGTAAATAATTTATAATATAAAAATCTATAAAACGTTATTTTATTGCATTTTTGACGATTTAAGGCATTTTCAAGATTTTCTGAAAACATTTTTTAGATAAAATAACCTATGAGTAAGCTTCCTAAAGAAAATCATAAAATTTTGTTACTTTTCCATAAATTTCAATTGAGTAGAAATTCATTTAAAGTGTGAAAATCTAAGTATTTTAGCTAAAATGAGTTTTGCCAGAAAAGCACTCAAACCGCTCTAAAACGTCGAAATATGCAATAAAATACGATTTTAGACATTTTCTGAGCTTTTAATGTTTCATGTATTTTCGAAAATAATATGAAATATTCTATAAAATATTGATTTTATAGATTTTTAATGGATTTTAAAATATGTAAATAATTATAAATATTAAAAATGCTATAAACTTGATTTTATTGCATTTTTGACGATTTAAGGCATTTTCAAGGATTTTCTGAAAACAATTTTTTAGATAAAATACACCTATGAGTAAGCTTCTAAAGAAAATCATTAAATTTTGCTTACTTTTCCCATAAATTTCAATTGCAGTGAAATTCTATTTAAAAGTTGAAAATCTAAGTATTTTAGCTAAAAATGAGTTTTGCCAGAAAAGCACTCAAACCGCTTAAAACGTCGAAATATGCAATAAAATACGATTTTAGCACATTTTCTGAGCTTTTTAATGTTTCATGTATTTTTCGAAAATAATATAAATATTCTATAAAAATATTGATTTTTATAGATTTTTAATGATTTTTAAAATATGTAATAATTAATAAATATTAAAATGCTATAAAACTTGATTTTATTCATTTTTGACGATTTAAGGCATTTTCAAGGATTTTCTGAAAACATTTTTAGATAAAATACACCTATGAGTAAGCTTCCTAAAAGAAAATCATAAATTTTGCTTACTTTTCCCATAAATTTCAATTGCAGTAGAAATTCTATTTAAAAGTGTGAAAATCTAAGTATTTAGCTAAAAATGAGTTTTGCCAGAAAAGCACTCAAACCGCTCTAAAACGTCGAAATATGCAATAAAATACATTTTAGCACATTTTTCTGAGCTTTTAATGTTTCATGTATTTTCGAAAATAATATGAAATATTCTATAAAAATATTGATTTTAATAGATTTTTAATGGATTTTTTAAAAATATGTAAATAATTATAAATATTAAAAATGCTATAAAACTTATTTTATTGCATTTTTGACGATTTAAGGCATTTTCAAGGATTTTCTGAAAAACTATTTTTAGATAAAATATACCTATGAGTAAGCTTCCTAAAGAAAATCATAAAATTTTGCTTACTTTTCCAATAAATTTCAATTGCAGTAGAAATTCTATTTAAAAGTGTGAAAATCTAAGTATTTTAGCTAAAAATGAGTTTTGCCAGAAAAGCACTCAAACCGCCCTAAAACGTCGAAATATGCAAAAAATACGATTTTAGCACATTTTTCTGAGCTTTTTAATGTTTCATGTATTTTTCGAAAATAATATGAAATATTCTATAAAAATATTGATTTTATAGATTTTAAGGATTTAAAATATTAAATAATATAAATATAAAATGCTATAAAACTTATTTTGCATTTGACGATTTAGGCATTTTCAGATTTCTGAAAACATTTTAGATAAAACACCTATAGTAAGCTTCCTAAAAGAAAATCATAAAATTTTGTTACTTTTCCAATAAATTTCAATTGCATAGAAATTTATTTAAAAGTGTGAAAATCTAATATTTAGCTAAAAATGAGTTTTCAGAAAAGCACTAAACCGCCTAAAACGTCAAAAAAAAATAGATTTACATTTTTCTGAGCTTTTAATGTTTATGTATTTTTCGAATAATGAAATATTCTATAAAATATTATTTTTAAGATTTTAATGGATTTTAAAATATTAAATAATTATAAATATTAAAATGTTAATTTATTTTATTGCATTTTGAGATTTAAGCATTTCAAGGATTTCTGAAAACAATTTTAGATAAAATACACCAATAGTAAGCTTCCTAAAGAAATCATAAATTGTTATTTTCCAATAAATTTCATTGCAGTAGAAATTCTATTTAAAGGTGAAAATCTAGATTTTAGCTAAAAATGAGTTTTCGAAAAGCACCAAACCGCTCTAAAACGTCGAAATATCAATAAAATACATTTTAAACATTTCTGAGCTTTTAATGTTTCATGTATTTTCGAAAATATAAATATTCATAAAAATATTGATTTTTATAGATTTTAATGATTTTAAATAGTAAATAATTAAATATTAAAACTATAAACTTATTTTATTGCATTTTGACGATTTAAGGCATTTCAAGATTTTCTGAAAAAATTTTTAGATAAAATACACCTATAGTAAGCTTCCAAAAGAAAATTTAAATTTCTTACTTTTCCATAAATTTCATTGCATAAAATTCTATTTAAAAGTGTGAAAATCTAAGATTTTAGCTAAAATGAGTTTTCGAAAAGCACTCAAACCGCTCTAAACTCGAAAATCAATAAAATACGATTTTAAACATTTTTCTGAGCTTTTTAATGTTTCATGTATTTTCGAAAATAATATGAAATATTCTATAAAATATTGATTTTAAGATTTTTAATGGGATTTTTTAAAAATATGTAAATTATTTATTGCATTTTTGAGATTAAGGATTTCAAGATTTTCTGAAAAATGAAAAACCTATGAGTAAGCTCAAAGAAAATCATAAATTTTGCTTATTTTCCATAAATTTCAATTGCAGTAGAAATTTATTTAAAAGTGTAAATCTAGTATTTTAGCTAAAAATAGTTTTGCCAGAAAGCACTCAAACCGCCCTAAACGTCGAAATATGCAAAAATACGATTTAGCACATTTCTGAGCTTTTAATGTTTCATGTATTTTCGAAAATAATATGAAATATTCTATAAAAATATTGATTTTTAAAGATTTTAATGGGATTTTTAAAATAGTTAAATAATTTAAATATTAAAAATGCTTAAAATTATTTTATTGCATTTGACGATTTAAGGCATTTCAAGGATTTTCTGAAAATTTTTTTAGATAAATAACCTATAGTAAGCTTCTAAAAGAAAATCATAAATTTTGTTACTTTTCCATAAATTTCAATTGCATGAAATTTATTTAAAGTGTGAAAATCTAATATTTTAGCTAAATGAGTTTTCGAAAAGCACTCAAACCGCTCTAAAACGTCGAAATATCAATAAAATACGATTTAGACATTTTTGAGCTTTAATGTTTCATGTATTTTCGAAAATAATATGAAATATTGTTATTCCATAAATTTCAAGAAATTCATAAAATTGAATCTAATTAGCTAAATATTTGTGAAAAAATTAGCGAAAAGCATAAAGCTTTAATTTCTACTTTTTTTTCTATTTTAATATGTATTTAAATATTTTAAATTTTATATTTTTTTAATTTAATATTTTAAAATTAAATTATAAACTTATTATCTTATTGCATTGATTCGAAATTTAAAACTTAGATAAAAAAATTAATTCTATTTTCAAAATTTCATTGTAATTATAAGAAATTTTTAGTAAAATTTTCAAAGATACCGAAACGTCGAAAATGAAAAAAAATTTTACTTTCTGAGCTTTAATGTTCAGTATTTTCAAATTATGAATTTATAAAATTGTTAAGATTTTAAGGATTTAAAAATATTAATAATAAAATATTAAAACTTAAAATTATTTTGCATTTACGATTAATTTTAGATTTTCAAAAATTTTAGATAAAATACCTATAGTAACTCTAAAGAAATCATAAATTTGTACTTTTCCATAAATTTCAATTGATAGAAATTCTATTTAAAAGTTGAAAATCTAAATTTAGCTAAAAATGAGTTTTGCAGAAAAGCACTCAAACCGCTCTAAAACGTCGAAATCATAAAATACATTTTAGACATTTTCTAGCTTAATTTTCAGTATTTTTCGAAAATAATTGAAATATTCTATAAAATATTGATTTTATAGATTTTAATGGGATTTTTAAAATATGTAAATAATTATAATTCAAAAATTTTAAAGTTATTTATTGATTTAAAGGATTTTAAATTTTTAGAAAATTTTAGTTAAATAACTATTGTAACTTCTAAAAAATCATAAAATTTGCTTATTTTCATTAAATTTAATTTAGAAAATTTATTTAAAAGTTAAAATCTAATATTTTAGCTAAAAAATATTTTAGAAAAGACTAAACCAGTTAAAATCGAAATTTCAAAAAATACGATTTTGAATTTTCTACTTTTAAATTTTATTATTTTTCAAAATATTGAAATATTTTAAAAATATTATTTTAAGATTTTTAAGATTTTAAAATATTAAATATTTAAATATTCAAATGTTAAAACTTGATTTTATTGCATTTTTTGAATTTAAGGCATTTTAAGATTTTCTGAAAAAATTTTTTTAGATAAAATACACCTATAAGAATTCCTAAAAAAAATATTAAATTTTGTTATTTTCCATAAATTTAATTGAGAAAATTTATTTAAAATGTGAAAATCTAATTTTGCTAAAAAATGAGTTTTGAAAAGCACTAACCGCTTAAAACGTCAAATATCAAAAAATATTTAAAATTTTACTTTTAATTTAATTATTTTTAAAATATTAAATATTTTAAAATATATTTTAAATTTAATGATTTTTAAAAATTAAATAATTTAAATTTAAAAAATGCATAAAACTTATTTTTTGCATTATTTACGTTAAGCATTTTAAGATTCTAAAATTTTTTTAATAAATAATTGATAAGTTTCCTAAAAAAAAATCATAAAATTTTGTTATTTTACAATAAATTTCAATTATAAATTCTATTTAAAATTAAAATTAAATTTACAAAAAATGATTTGCTAGTCTAAACCTAAAGTAAAATATCAAAAAATATTTAGCCATTTTTTGAGTTTTAATGTTAATATTTTTCGAAAAAATTAATATTTAAAA
>WNWK01036423.1:15000-19171 GCA_009830355.1 Cherax destructor | reverse complement strand
ATGTTAGTTTGGAGATGCACGAAAACCGAGGGACCACTGTATTGTGGTCCTTTGAGTTACAATGGGCTTG
Organism: Cherax destructor; assembly: GCA_009830355.1. Taxonomy (NCBI): domain Eukaryota; kingdom Metazoa; phylum Arthropoda; class Malacostraca; order Decapoda; family Parastacidae; genus Cherax; species Cherax destructor. The sequence goes on along the minus strand of WNWK01036423.1, from coordinate 19,101 downwards.
AGTTAAGATTTACCCTTCATAAAGGAATTTAGTTTTGAGTTGCAATGAAAAATCTGAGGTACAATACATATATAATTGTTGGGTGGGCCTCAGCCCAGATACAAGACAGAGTGATGAAAAGGTCTTAAATGGAGTGATGGAGGAGAATGGGAGGGTGGAAGGGAGGGAGACTTTACCTGTTCCAGACGTGGGGGGTAGGAGACTGCTGCAAGAGTAAATTTTGAATCTAAAATTCTTTACCAATCTCTGCTTGCCCAACCCTATCCTGTCCTGCCCTGCTTGCTCTAGCTTTTCCTGTCTTGTCATTTAGTACACCCAAATAAATTCATAGTTAAAATGCCCTTCATCAGTTAAAATCAAACCTATGCCACTTGAAACATTGCATACAAGATACCTATAACGGGAAAATCTTGCACATGGTATATACTTGTGAAACCATGACTGGTTTCACAAGTATATACCTACCAGTAGAGGGGCAGGGCCAGGAGCTAGGACTCTACTTCTGCAACCACATGAGCGAGTGCGTGCACACGTGCATGCATAGTTAAACAATTCATACCAAACCTACTTCCTTACTGGTAAATTATGGGGTCAGGTGTATGCAAATGAGAAACCATTCATTTCTTTGTATATTTTATTCCTTTGGCCTAACATATATAGCCACATACATGTATGGCTTATAACACAAATTACAGGATTTAAGAAGATAGCAGTCCAGTTTATTCGGATATTTTTAAGTAAAGTTTTGTGACAGCCTTATCTACAAGATAATGAGGTAGCTTTAATGTGTAGCTGATAAAAGTTCTTAGGAGAAAAAAGAAGCTACCCAACACTATAAAGGATATATTAACATAGAAACACCCTCTGAGCTGCCACTTACTCCTGGTAATATGTCATTCAATCAACATATTCACAACAATGCTTAGGTCACAAATTATCTATATTTCTCTATTCAATGTATACCAAAGTATCTTAACAGGTTACACTCTGAGCTTGCATCCATTATCGTAACCATTTTCACAAAAAGAAGGCCTCCGGTGATTGTCTAAATGTGTGAAAGCTGATTGCATGGGTTATCTACAAAGAAGAAGAGTCAAGATTTTGAAACACATTTTTATGAGACACTGTCGATAGTAAGAGTCAACTCAACACAGTATCGTAAAATACTTAAAACAATTTGGTATTTAAGTAAAATAAAAATTGAACAATGAAAAAATAGTGATTATTTGCATAGTGTTTACGAAAATTGAAACTTTAAGTTTGCCTCATACTACCGATAAAACTTGTCGTGTGTGTGTGTGTGTACACAATATACACACACGCAATGCATGTGTGGACGTGCATGCATACACGCGCACACACAGTTATAGGAAACCTTAAGTACAGAGATAAAATAAATATTGATTATGGCACATAAATTAACTTATAATACAGACTGCACACTACATTTGCAGCTCATAACACCTAAGGCAACTGGGTTTTGGTATTACTCTCATAATAATAGAAAAGTATACCAAAACAATTAGAATTACATTCTTAGCTGTAATATGGAGGTTTCTTGTGTATTTAGTACTAAACAATTCAAACAAAATTCTTAAGACAATTTCTAATTGTAAACAATTGTACATAAAAAAATGAACATATAACTAGCCCTAAATTCTGGACATATCCTCGGTTGCAGTAATCAAAATGCTTATCTAAGACATACCATTGGTGAAGGTCAGTTTTTGTTCATGAAAAGTTGAGAGTGAAGGTTGCAGGTGTTGTTGTTACTGCTGGAAGGCTGGGTAACAACCCAGCAGAGGCTGCCATCTTACTGGCTATGGGTTCTTCCTCCAAGGAACTGATACCGCCCTCCCCATTCTGGGACTAAAAATGATTATCTCCCATTCCACAGGCATTGACCCTCATGGGTTGAGCACATCCACATTAATAAAACAATATTTTATGTGTGATTACATTATTAATCAGGGAAGGCAGCCCTGATTCCTTGGATCAAGAACCCTTCAAGAGAATGAAGGTACTTGCCCTAGAATGGGTATGTAATTACTGGATAACCCAATGTGAGGCAGTCAATACACATAAGACAGCACTCAACCTCAACACATACAAGACTGACCTTCCTGCTGATGGCAAGACTGACTGACCTTCCTGCTGATGGCAAGACTGACGGGCCTTCCTGCTGATGGCAAGACTGACGGGCCTTCCTGCTGATGGCAAGACGGACGGGCCTTCCTGCTGATGGCAAGACGGACGGACCTTCCTGCTGATGGCAAGACTGACGGACCTTCCTGCTGATGGCAAGACTGACGGACCTTCCTGCTGATGGCAAGACTGACGGACCTTCCTGCTGATGGCAAGACTGACGGACCTTCCTGCTGATGGCAAGACTGCGGACCTTCCTGCTGATGGCAAGACTGACGGACCTTCCTGCTGATGGCAAGACTGACGGACCTTCCTGCTGATGGCAAGACTCGGACCTTCCTGTGACAAACTGGTTCCTGCTGATGGCAAGACTGCGGACCTTCCTGCTGATGGCAAGACTGACGGACCTTCCTGCTGATGGCAAGACTGACGGACCTTCCTGCTGATGGCAAGACTGACGGACCTTCCTGCTGATGGCAAGCCGGACCTTCTGCTGATGGCAAGACTGACGGACCTTCCTGCTGATGGCAAGACTGACGGACCTTCCTGCTGATGGCAAGACTGCGGACCTTCCTGCTGATGGCAAGACTGACGGACCTTCCTGCTGATGGCAAGACTGCGGACCTTCCTGCTGATGGCAAGACTGACAGACCTTCCTGCTGATGGCAAGACTGACGGACCTTCCTGCTGATGGCAAGACTGACGGACCTTCCTGCTGATGGCAAGACTGACGGACCTTCCTGCTGATGGCAAGACTGACGGACCTTCCTGCTGATGGCAAGACTGACGGACCTTCCTGCTGATGGCAAGTGATTGCTAGTTGTTCAAAACTAGCCATCCTACACACCCTTCTCTTCTAGCCTTGTGAACAAATGAAACAAAAGTGAAAAATATAATATGTCACAGGTAAAATTCACTACTATGTAATATCACTTCTGGGAGTGTCATGCCTATTCTCTCTAGGTACACATCTTCCCATCTAACTCAAGTCTTATTATATTTATCAAAATTACAGTTTCAATAATGCCACTTAGAATCAACACATGCACTATATATTGCTCAAAAGTCTTCATTTAACCCTTAAACCGTGTATGACTTAAATGGTGAATGTGTATGATGTATGCATCACCCCGATTTTTTCCAGCCTTCAAATTTGCCAATTACTAGGATTTTATCTCTCAGTCATTTGTTTGGGTTGTCAGGCACCTTTTCAGGCTAAAGACAAAATCACTAGCCATTGTGTTGGGTGAGCAAAAGAGGGTGGAGGGCAACATGCCTCAGCGAGCTATTCTTACAGTGGCTGGCTGGGAAGTGCTGATTCGCGTGACAGTGATAACCAGTAATTAGAATTATTTTATATGAAATGTAAACATGGCACACAGGCACCCCCAGTGGCCCAGACACCACTTTGTTAACACATGTGACACCTCTAGATACCCTGCCAACACTACATGCGAGACCACCAGCATCCCTGACACCACCAGTTGCCTTACCAGTCAAGATACATATTATTGTAAGTTGTGACGCACTCCTGTACCTATCTCCATCTTTTTAAGAATATCCCACCTTATAACAATTGTAATAATATATTGTTTTAGTGTTGAAACACTAAAACAATCATTAGAAATAAGACAACATATTTATTGGAAGAAATTTATAGTGAATACTGAAACTGGATATAATGTAACGTGTTCTACCCGCTTCTAGTACAGTACTAAATTAACTTTAAAAATCATCTATTACTACGTATTATAAAATGTTGTACGTAGCCTCAGACACTTGAAAACAAGCAAAAATTCTGAAAAAGTATAGATATTTACCTGGAAAGGTAAAAAACAAAACCTAAAAAGTAAAAAATGAAAATACGATGATGTAACCGAGGCATTTTCCATCAATTTCAAATCAAAACGTTTTAAACCAAATATTTTTTGTCCTGTACTACTCTGAAAAATAAAC
>WNWK01036423.1:0-12500 GCA_009830355.1 Cherax destructor | reverse complement strand
AAGCCAAGTATCACATTTAAAAGGCAAGCAGCAGTAACTGAACTACATATGTTAATTGCTTTGTACTTTCCATGTACTTACTAAATGAATGATTTATAATAAAAATTACAGTTTATGCTCCCTGACTCAGTCAATCAAACAGGAGGCTTGTCTAACAATTCCCCTGAGTGAAGGTAACAACTCCATAGAAACTAAATGAGGACATTAAACAGGTATAACAATATAAATTGCTTTAACAGTGACTGTGAAGCAGTTTTTATTTACAAGTACAAACTACAAATGAGGTGCTTCAGTCAGATGCTATCGGGGAGGGTGGAGGAGGACATGGGGCACGAGTGCAGTAGGAACGTTCGGTGGATGGTGAAGGTGGACAAGAAGTAGGGGGACAGGATGTGAGGTCACACATATATTGCATTTGTGGGGTGGGAGGCGGTGGGTGTGGATCTGAATCATAATCTGTCATGGGTGGGGAGGAGTAATATGTGGTAGAACCTGGAGTGTAACAATGGGTTCTACGTGGGGACACTGCCGACGAGTAAATGTCTGAATCACAAACATCTGTAGAGCATGGGGTAGGAGGGGGTGGCCTGTTACGAGCCTTATAGTGGCGGTAGGAATGGAAATTCGAGGATGGGATGTGGTGTAAATTGCAGCAACAGTGGGTTTCCTGACACCGACCTCTATTCTCTGCTACAGGAGTGGGCGGAGGATTAAGTGTTTCTCTGGGATAGTGAGTCATAGAAGAGGAAGATGATGATGCCCCTGTTACTGGAGCAGGATCAAACATCCCTCTGGCCACTGCACCCCGATTAATTATGCCTCTACACATCCCAGGTACTGAGGGAACACCAATGGTCAAGTGGGGATCTCTTTGTGGAGGTTCACCCGGAACTGACGAGTAACTTTTACCCCAAGAAGTCATCACTATCTTATACTGTCTGGGTTGAGATGGCTTGGGATGAGGTTCTAGTTCATGATCATCCAAAAGAGATGGTCTCCGTTGATAATATACCACCAAGGCCACGACACACACTAGCACTACCACTGATACCACAACTCCCACAATATATGGAGCTTTACTGGCAGCTCCATTTACATCTGGAGGATCTGTCACCCAGGTGGAGCATAGGGCATGATCAGGGTTATCAGGACATGGACGACGACCTCCAGCACAGTGCACAGCAGTATCTACACATTGTCCTGTTGACACACACATAACTTGACCCTCACCACAGCACCCTACTTCATCACTTCCATCACTGCACTGTCTTTTACCATCACAAATTTGAGATTTTTCTGAAAAAAAGAAAAGAAAAAAAATGTATGTATAGTATGTATGAATGTCGTGCCATATAAGTAAAACTGGTCAATTAACAAGAACTCATTTAAAATTAAGTCCTTTCTAAATTTTTTCACTTATACGTTTAAAGATATATTTTTTCCATTTATGTTAATGTAAAAATTAATAATTTTGTACCAAAAGATTCTTAGAAAACTTACCTAACCTTATTATAACAAGCACAATTTTATTTAGCCTAATCCAACTAAATATATTTTAGATAAGTTTACAATAATTTAAACCTTCGAGGGTCGAGAGGCCCTCTCCCAAACTCGCTCTCAGGGTTGAAAATTTTTGGAAAAATATTTTTCTTCTTATGAAATGGTAGAGAATCTTTTTCCGATCATAATGACACCAAAAGTATGAAATTTTATTGAAAACCTACGGAAATATGGTTTCGTGAAGTTAGGGGTCTCGACGAAATTTACGCAGTGGCGATTTCGCCCACTTTGAGCCCTATTTTCGGCCAATTGCAATGTTCCAGTCGACTAAAATCATAGCTATTTCGCTAGAACTCCATTTGTTCTATCGACTGAGTACCAGAAACTGCCCATTTACTAATTTCAACTACCCAGTAAAGTAGTCAAACTGGGAATTTGACCAATTTCAAACAAATATCAAAAGATGCCAATTTCAAAATTGGGTCCAGAATAAACAAGACAGACATTCTTGGCACTATAACAACATTTTATCTGTTCATTAGTCACGTCTCAAGGCCCCTCTTACATTACTTTTGTTTTCCATTTTGAATTTTTATTCTCACAAAAAATAGAAGATTTACTGTTATACTATATACTACTGCATCATTGTAAAAACGGTATAAATAATATCAGCACACTTGTGAAAGAATATTAGACTCACCAGTTGACGTGTATTGGACGTGTGGCATGATTTGTTTACTCTTGAACATCGGCAAAAATCAAACAATTTTGCTACTTTGAGCTCAATTTCAAGGTACTTGTCCTGGTGAAACCAATCAAAATCATCACTATTTCTGTAATATATCTTCCATTCTATCAAATGAGACCAAGAAAACGAGAATACAACCATAAATACCATAAGAAAATACACTCGAAAGTCGCTGTTTTAAACCAAAAACATGGTCGGAGTTTTTTCTCATTATGCACTGTGTGCTTCAGGATTTTTTTTTTATACCGACCACACAGACCCATTCTTTCATATGTAGGCCTGCCAGCTTTCTTCCACCAAATTTGAAGGCACTATAATAAACAAACACAATGAAATATATTTTTTCGTTAGGTTCAGAATGATTTTGCAAAATTATTGCATACACAAATTTTTGCTTGCCTTATATGGCAAGATGAGCATTGCTATTTAAGCCAAAATAGCAAGTTTTACCTATATGGCACGACATATATATATATAAGCGGTGAAAAGTCTTTACGAGGATAGTGAGGCACAGGTTAGAGTATGTAGGCGAGAGGGAGATTATTTCCCAGTAAAAGTAGGCCTTAGACAGGAATGTGTGATGTTACCATGGTTGTTTAATATATTTATAGATGGAGTTGTAACAGAAATGAATGCTCGGGTGTTGGCAAGAGGTGTGGGGTTAAAAGATAAAGAATCTAACACAAAGTGGGAGTTGTCACAGTTGCTCTTTGCTGATGACACTGTGCTTTGGGGGGATTCTGAAGAGAAGCTGCAGAGGTTGGTGGATGAATTTGGTATGGTATGTAAAAGAAGGAAATTAAAAGTGAATATAGGAAAGAGTAAGGTGATGAGGATAACACAAAAATTAGATAATGGAAGATTGGATATCAGATTGGAGGGAGAGAGTATGGAGGAGGTGAATGTGTTCAGATATTTGGGAGTGGATGTGTCAGCAGATGGGTATATGAAGGATGAGGTGAATCATAGAATTAACGAGGGGAAAAAGGTGAGTGGTGCACTGAGGAGCTTGTGGAGACAAAGGTTGGAGGGAGGGGGTAAAGGAGGTTTCGTGTGCGAGGGGCTTGGACTTCCAGCAAGCATGTGTGAGCGTATTTGATAGGAGTGAATGGAGACAAATGGTTTTTAGGACTTGATGTGCTGTTGGAGTGTAGGCAAGGTAATATTTATGAAGGGTTTCGGGGAAACCGGCAGGCCGGACTTGATTCCTGGAGATGGGAAGTACAGTGCCGGCACTCTGAAGGAGGGGTGTTACTGTTGCAGTTTTGTAGCTGTAGTGTAAGCACACCTCTGGCAAGACAGTGATGGAGTGAATGATGATGAAAGTTTTTCTTTGTCGGGCCACCCTGCCTTGGTGTGAAACGGCCGATGTGTTAATAAAAAAAAAAAAAAATATATATATATACAGTGGACCCCCGCCTAACGAACACACCGGAAATCGTACAATTATGTCAGTATAATATTGTAAGTGCTTGTGGAAGTGTATTTTTGGGGGTCTGATATAGACTAACCTATGTGACATTATTTCTTAAGGAAGTAAATTCGTTCGGTAATGGCACTTGAGCAGGCTTCTGGAATGAATTTTGCTCGTTAGGCGGGGATCCACTGTATATATATATATATATATACAAATGTTGCAAGTGTATGGAATAGGTAGTAAGTTACTGAAGGCTGTAAAGAGTTTTTATGAGGATAGTGAGGCTCAGGTTAGGGTGTGTAGGAGAGGGGGAGATTACTTCCCGGTAAAAGTAGGTCTTAGACAGGGATGTGTAATGTCACCATGGTTGTTTAATATATTTATAGATGGGGTTGAAAAAGAAGTAAATGTTAGGGTGTTGGGGGAGAGGAGTGGGATTAAATTATGGGGAATTAAATACTGATACTGTGCTTATGGGAGATTCTAAAGAAAAGTGGCAAAGTTTAGTGGACGAGTTTGAGAGGGTGTGTAAAGGTAGAAAGTTGAAAGTGAACATAGATAAGAGTAAGGTGATGAGGGTATCAAATGATTTAAATAAAGAGAAATTGGATATCACATTGGAGAGAGGGATTATGGAAGAAGTGAATGTTTTCAGATATTTGGGAGTTGACTTGTCAGTGGATGGGTTTATGAAGGATGAGGTTAAGCATAGAATTGATGAAGGAAAAAAGGTGAGTGGTGCGTTGAGGTGTCTGTGGAGACAAAAAAACGTTATCCATGGAGGCAAAGAAGGGAATGTACGAAAGTATAGTGGGTTACAAATGCTGCAGCGAAGAGGCGGCTGGAAGCAGTGGAGATGTCCTGTCTAAGGGCAATGTGTGGTGTAAATATTATGCAGAAAATTCGGAGTGTGGACATTAGGAGGAGGTGTGGAGTTACTAAAAGTATTAGTCAGAGGGCTGAAGAGGGGTTGTTGAGGTGGTTTGGTCATTTAGAGTGAATGGATCAAATAAGAATGACTTGGAGAGCGTATAAATCTGTAGGGAAAGGAAGGCGGGGTAGGGGTCATCCTCGAAAAGGCTGGAGGGAGGGGGGTAAAGGAGGTTTTGTGGGCGAGGGGCTTGGACTCCCAGCAAGCATGTGTGAGCGTGTTAGATAGGAGTGAATGGAGTCGAATGGTTTTTGGGACCTGTCGAGCTGTTGGAGTGTGAACAGGGTAACATTTTGTGAAGGGATTCAGGGAAACCAGTTAATTGATTTAGTTGGACTTGAGTTCTGGAAATGGGAAGTACAATGCCTGCACTTTAAAGGAGGGGTATGGGATAGTGACAGCTGGGAGGGACTTATTCTCAGCCGTCGTATCTGAGCGCCTCTGCAAAGACAGTGATTAAGTATGTGTGAGGTGAAAGTGTTGAATGATGATGAAAGTATTTTCTTTTTGGGTCACCCTGCCTCGGTGGGAGACGGCCGACTTGTTGAGAGAGAGAGAGAGAGAGAGAGAGAGAGAGAGAGAGAGAGAAAAAAGTTTCAATTATAATGTTAAATTTATTTAATACACTGGCCATCTCCCAGAGGTAGGGTGACCTGAAAAAGAAACTTTCACCATCAATCCCTCTATCATTGTCTTGCCAGAGGCACGAAGATACTACTGTTCAGATGCCTCTCCAAACTGCAAATATTCCCACCTCTCCTTCCCAGTGGAGGCACTGTACATCCCAAATTCAGGACTCAAGTCTGGCTAACCGGTTTCCCTGAATCCCTTTATAAAATGTTACCTTGTTTACACTCTAACAGCTTGCCAAGTCCCAAAAACCACTTGCCTCCACTCACTCCCACCAATACAGAATTAAAAACTCTCCAAGTCATCCTATTTTGCTCCAACCTCTCTAAATGTCTAAACCACTTTAACAGCCCCTCCTCAGCCCTCTGCATAATACTTCTAGTAACTCCACACTTCCTCCTAATCCCCAAGCTACAAGTTCTCTGCATAATATTTACATCACATATTGCCCTCAGACATGACATCTCCACTGCCTCCACTCTCCTCACTGTAACATTCACAACCCAAGCTTCACATCCATATAAGAGCATTGGTTTGAGTTTCCCCATGCCTCGGGAGACCCAGAGAAAAGACCAGGGAACTTAAGGTATGATAAAATACTTCCTTGTATCTATTATGAGAAAATTATATAGTGAAATGTGTTGAGTATAAGCTGATGGTTATATGACTACTGCTTAGTAGTCATATAACCACCTTCAAACACTTCTTTATCAACAAGCAATAAAACAAGAAATTTAAGGCATGATAAAATACTTCCTTGTATCTATTATAAGCAAGAAAATTGTACAGGTATCCCTCAACTTTCGCGTTTTCTACTTTCGCGGGCTTCACACATTCGCGAATTCCCGGCCGCCAAATTCCCACCCACCAAATCATATTTAAGTTTCCCGCCACCCGAGCGTCCCTACTACCTTCCCTCCGACCAGGCAGCCAGCCCCCACACCACTCACTCACTGAGTGTTTTCTTCATTCATTATTTATTAAACTACAGTATAACATGTATGTAGTACTATATAGAACAATATTTTACTATGTTTTCATGCGTTTTATGATTGCTCATGGTTCAATAAGTTAAGGAAGCAGTAAGTAATGAATGTACTAAATAAAGGTTATCTATCTATTACATTTATTCCAAATTGATATCAGAAACATGATAAATACCCAAGAACTGTAATAAAGATGCTGAAATGAATAATATATGCCATATTATATGAGGGGTAACAGAGCAGCAGACCGCCACCATATATGAGATGTTTACATCAGGGTAAACATGCCTAAATCACTCTTGTCGTAAGAACAAATGCAAAAATAGCATTTATTGTTTTTAGAATAATAATAATTTATAATAATTGATCTGGAGCACTTTAAATGTTATCAGTATTTGGTAGCTGACATTTAGAGCACTCCACAGCAACTATTATTATTATAATTATTATTAATATTATTATTTTCTTACAATATATTGTAGGGAAATAATAATAATAATAAATAATAATAATTGCTGTGGAGTGCTCTAAATGTCAACTACCAAATACTGATAACATTTAAAGTGCTCCAGATCAATTATTATAAATTATTATTATTCTAAAAACAATAAATGCTATTTTGCATTTGTTCTTACGCCAAGAGTGATTTAGGTATGTTTACCCTGATGTAAACATCTCATATGGTGGCGTCTGCCTGCTCTGTTACCCCTCATATATTATGGCATATATTATTCATTTCAGCATCTTTATACAGTTCTAGGGTATTTATCATGTTTCTGATATCAATTGGAGATAAATGTAATAGATAGATAACCTTTATTACTAATATTAGTGTAATTACACAACATTTTATTAGCACTAAGGCTAACATACAACACCCATGACGACTCACCAGACACTGAATGTTACTGCGCTCTCCCTCCCTCCAATAGCTCCTCCCACTTCGTAACGATGTTAGATGGTGAATTTATTGTATTTTTCTGTAAGCTTAACTCGTTGTATGTGTATTTTACTTTTTATTGTTTTCTGTAATATATGAGTTATGCAAATTAAAATAAAGTTATGAAATTGGAGTTTCATTTTCGTTCTAATGTATACATATTTAATTCAACATTTGGCATCATTACAAAGTGGGCAGAGCTACAGCAGAGGGAGAAGAAGCAGTGTGTCAGTAACTTGATTCCCCATGACACTTCACAACACTATAAAATACTTATTGTATAATTATACTATTACAGGCCTCCCTCCACAGCCAGCTCATGTCAAAATAACATGTATATAGTACATTATTTTAAGATGTTTATATGTGTTTTATGATTGTTCATGGTTCAATAGGTTAAGGAAGCAGTATTGCATTATATTTCCCTACAATATATTGGGGCACCAAACATTCGCGATTTTTCAACATTCACGAGGCTCTTGATCCCCTAACCGTCGCGAATGTTGAGGGATACCTGTATAGTGAAATGTTTGGTGGGTCAGCTGATCAAATGTATATACGGTGTCAGGTGATAAACAAAAAACACACCTGTCTACTGCTCACTTGTCATATAACCTTTCCAAACACTTCTTTATCAACAAGCGATAAAACAAGGAATTTAAGGTATGATAAATACTTCATTTTTACTATTATAAATGATAAAACTGTGGTGAAACATGATGATATCAGCTGAGCAGACAACACACAGCAGTCTACTGCTCACTGAGTTACATAAAACATTTCTACCATTTCGAAATCAACATGCAAGAGAAAGAAAATTTTAGGTATAGCAAAATAGAATGAATGATTTCGAGTGTATAAATCTGTAGTGGAAGGAAGGTGGGGTAGGGGGCGGCCTAGAAAAGGTTGGAGGGAGGGGGTAAAGGAGGTTTTGTGTGTGAGGGGCTTGGACTTCCAGAAAGCATGCATGATCATGTTAGATAGGAGCAAATGGAGATGAACGGTTTTTAGGACTTGACGTGCTGTTGGAGTGTGAGTAAGGTAACATTTATGAAGGGATTCAGGGAAACTGGCAGGCCAGATTTGAGTCCTGGAGATGGTAAGTACAGTGTCTGCACTCTGAAGGAGGGGTGTTAATGTTGCAGTTTTACTCTGGCAAGACAGTAATGGAGTGATTAATGATGAAAGCTTTTCTTTTTCAGGCCACCCTGCCTTGGTGGGAAACGGCTGATGTGTTAATAATAAAATAATACGTAGAATACAAATTTAATAAAATTGAAATTATCAAATGTATAGTTCTTGATCAACCTCTACCGAATAAACATGATCTCCACACACATGCATGAAACAAATGTACTGTACACAAAATATCAATGAATTTGGCAATTTTTTTTTTTAAGGTTTGTATCTGCAAATCGGCTTGAAGAAATTAATTGGTTTGAGATTACCATGTTCTTAGGAGAGGATGTTTGTAACCTAGATGTTCATAAGTCGAGCACTAGGCTGCACTATTACCAGGTTGCATTAAGAATAAGTGACAAATTTTAGCTATACATTACACACACAACCCGCACATATAAAAGAGAGGAGCTTACGACGACGTTTCGGCCCGACTTGGACCATTTACAAAGTCGGGCAAACGTCGTCGTGCTCCTCTCTATATGTGCGGGTTGTGTGTGTATTGTTCCAGTCACGGTATTGTGCCTTTTTTGTTATTTAGCTATACATATTGCAAAGGATATCACCTAGAGGCTTAAAAATATTAAACTACTTACCAATGCACTGACTGTTTTTACAGCGAAACTGAGACTGACAAGGTGGCAGGGGACAGTTCAGCTCATCACTCTTGTCCTCACACTCTGACTGTCCATCACATCTGATAAGAAATGAAAAACAAAAGTTATATCAGAGAGAAATGTAAACTTTGTGAACAAAGTTTACTAAATAAAACCATACACTATAAAACTGTACTATACACTGTAACCATTTCTTAATAATTAATATAAGACTTTTTAGACTATCTTGCACTACTGTGCTTGGCTTAATTTTACAAGCTTACTTTTGGTCCTATTTGTGCTAAAATAACTTCATGCAACCATTTTTATTTTATTTTTTTATTAACACATCGGCCGATTCCCACAAAGGCAGGGTTACCCAAAAAAGAAAAACTTCCACCATCATTCACTCCATCACTGTCTTGCCAGAGGCATGCTTATACTAAAGTTATAAAACTGCAACATTAACACCCCTCCTTCAGAGTGCAGACACTGTACTTCCCATCTCCAGGGCTCAAGTCCAGCCTGCAACCTATCTTTATCAATGTAGCACAGGTACATATTAGAAGCAGCACGTACCGCCATTTAAGTGGAATGCAATCAACTGATCCTGAGTGGCAGCGAAACTCTTCAGGTTGACAGCTAGGAGGGTTGATGCATGTCTTCAAGTCATCTGCCAGAGTTTTGCCTTCAGGGCATGCACACCGCTGTTGCTGATCTCTCTCAAGGCACAGGTGACTACACTCACTCCCATTGTGGCAAGGATGGCCTCTCATCATCTATTAACAAGATAAATTATTGCATTTAAACTGTCCAACATCTTCAATACTATTGTCCTGTTTCATTTGTAGTAGTGTATAGGAATCTTTCTAGTTTGCATTTAACCTCCTTGATGTATCAATATTTTACATCAGTTTAGTTATACAGTAAGCATTTCAGAAGAACAGATTAGAAACAATCAAAATAAAAGTTACTATTCTGGAAGTGTAACAGGGTGCCAATAATTAGTTATTTCTAATTTGGGAGATTATTTAAGAGACCCTGTCAAGTGTTTACATGCTTCCAATATTCCAGTATTTGCTGATTTATGAATAAAACCTACATAAATATAAAACTAAATATCACAATATAGCACCGACTAGTAAATAAGACCTTTTTTTGAGAAACTAACACTATTAAGAACAGTTGGGTGTTGACATACTTGTGATCAGGTTACCAGGATGGCAACAACTATGACCTACTCTCCTCCATGCTGGTTCCTACTTCCAATCAAAATAAGTGAAAACAATCCAGTAGTTATTTCCTTTCATGTTTTTTTTTTTTTTTTAGACAACACCAGTTATCTTAATGGGGTATGAGGACTGATCACTGAGTAGGATTTTTTTTTTTTTGGGGTGGGGGTGGGGGAAGGGGTTAGTGTAAATGGTGTAACTGACATTAGAAAATGTTACAATTATATGTGCCAGTTGAGATGACAGGAGATGCCAGTGAATGCTGCTAAATTTTACTTAAGAAATCAAGTAACATTTTATCTAGTTCAATCCTCGAAAATAATGATCACATTGTCCTGTAGTATACAATATATGTACTGATCAATACATTTCTTGTAATTAGTTTTACTTGAATTTCATGACAAACTAAAATTTGAACAATTAACACTCGTCCAAACTAACCTGTTCCTCTTAAGATTTTCAGCTCCCACTCTCACCCATTTTATTCATCCTCTGGTTGTACGTATAAGACTGTTGATCATGAAATTCTTATTGAACATATCTACACCCACTATACAGAACCTGTCAAATCATGGTCTCTAGTAATTTCATAGAAGTCTTTATTATCTAGTGATGGCTTCAGGGACCATCGGCCCCACACTCATTTTTCACACCAGACATTCTAAATTGGAAAATACGCATCATAGGAAAAAGATTATTAAAACGCACAAGTGTATACCAAATGCAAGTGGAAGTTTATAAATTCACTTGCTATCTTTTATGTTCGAGAAAAAGAAAAGAAAATGTCAGTTACGTATACACTTGTTGAACAGGCAGTTAATACTAACAGGAGGACAGGGTGTATGACACTGCTAAGTATTCAAAGGTTCCAAAATTCCAAAATTAATGTTTTACAATCATCCGGTTGTTTTCTGAACTAGCAGATTTGGTCTGCTGATGCAGAAGACAACCAGATACATACTATGAATATGGGTACTGTAATGTGTAGTACGTACTACAGTATAGTACTATACTGTATAGTAATTTTATAGTACTGTACCTAATTTACAGTAATTTTACTTTCTTTTTCATGGTAAAAAACAAGGTGTAAATTGCCACGGATGATAGTGGCGACTCGAATAACTTTTATTCTGAGTCGTCAGAATAACTGTGAAGCTCCACTAGCATCTATCTGTAAGTTTGTCCTTGCTTCTACGAATATCAGAAAGTTTCTTTACACCATACATAATGTATTCCTCATAACCTATGCCAGAGATACCAGACTCAACCTTCTTTATGAGTTCAAGTTTCTGCTTAACAGTGAGACTCACATTTCCTCTTGGCACCACCACTTTCTTTAGAAGCAAGTAAAGTCATACTAATTTCCTGGGAAATTAGACTGAATGACGAGCGAGCGAGCGTGTGCGCGCGCGTGTGTGTGTGTGTGTGTGTGACTGCCTAGTTGTGGTTGCAGGGGTCGAGACATAGCTCCTGGCCCCGCCTCTTCACTGGCCGCTACTGGGTCACTCTCCATGCGCCATGAGCTTTATCATACCTCTTCTTAAAGCTGTGTATGGAACCTGCCTCCACTACATCGCTTCCCAAGCTATTCCACTTCCCGACTACTCTGTGACTGAAGAAATACTTCCTAACATCCCTGTGATTCATCTGAGTCTTCAACTTCCAACTGTGTCCCCTTGTTGCTGTGTCCCATCTTTGGAACATTCTGTCTCTGTCAACCTTGTCAATTCCTCTCAGTATTTTATATGTCGTTATCATGTCCCCCCTATCTCTCCTGTCCTCCAGTGTCGTCAGGTCGATTTCCCTTAACCTCTCCTCGTAGGACATACCCCTTAGCTCCGGGACTAGTCTTGTTGCAAACCTTTGCACTTTCTCTACCTTCTTTACGTGCTTGGATAAATGTGGGTTCCAAACTGGTGCTGCATACTCCAGTATGGGCCTAACGTACACAGTGTACAGGGTCCTGAACGATTCTTTAAGATGTCGGAATGCTGTTCTTAGGTTTGCTAGGCGCCCGTATGCTGCAGCAGTTATTTGGTTGATGTGCGCCTCAGGAGATGTGCCTGGTGTTATACTCACCCCAAGATCTTTTCCTTGATTGAGGTTTGTAGTCTCTGGCCCCCTAGACTGTACTCCGTCTGCGGTCTTCTTTGCCCTTCCCCAATCCTCATGACTTTGCACTTGGTTGGGTTGAACTTCAGGAGCCAATTGCTGGACCAGGCTTGCAGCCTGTCCAGATCCCTTTGTAGTACTGCCTGGTCCTCTTCCGATTGAATTCTTCTCATTAACTTCACATCATCTGCAAACAGGGACACTTCGGAGTCTATTCCTTCCGTCATGT
>WNWK01036422.1:0-19171 GCA_009830355.1 Cherax destructor | reverse complement strand
ACACTTTTAAAGACCCTCCTTTCTCTTTACCCTTCCTGCTCCATTCTGTTTTACCACTATACCTATTTCTGTCCTTGTTATTGTTAAGATTTTTATATCAAAGCCTAGATCTATATTTCGACATTCATTATTTTCCATTTCTAAACCCATACCTCTAACTAATCCTAGTTTAAAGTCCTAACAACACCCTCAACTGAGCTAGCAAGAAAATCCACACCTGCCCTGGATAAGTGAACCCCATCCCTGGCATACATGTCATTTCGGCCATAGAAGTGGTCCCAGTTGCAAATGAATGGTACTGCATTATCCTTACAGTGTTTGTCCAGCCAGCAATTGACACCAATTGCCCTGGACAGCCATTCATCCCCAACTCCTCTCCTTGGCAAAATACCACATATGACAGGGTTCCCACCCTTCTTCCTAATTATGTCTATTGCTGACCTATACCTGCTAGTCAGGTCCTCACTCCTACGTCTGCCAACATCGTTGCCTCCAGCACTGAGACAGATAATAGGATTGCTCCCATTACCTCTCATGATGTCGTCCAGACGGCTAACAATATCCTCCATCCCAGCCCCAGGAAAGCAAACCCTCTGTCTCCTACTTCTCTCTTTCAAGCAGAAGGCCCTATCCATATACCTAATTTGACTATCCCCAACAAGAACAATGTTCTTACCTTCCTTGGTGTCGTTCGTGATGTTCCCTGTAGTCGACTCACATTCATCGGGTAACACGGAGAATCGGTTCGATGTTTCCACAACAGGTTTCTGGTTCTTCGTTAATTCTACCTCTCCATCCATCCTCTTGATCTTTAACTTTGTCCCATGCATTCCGGCCACTGTCCAGGTTCCTTTCTTGGCTTGAGGATTCTCAACAGGAGGATTACTACGAATCCTCTTGTTTTCCTCAGTCAGTCGCTGTATCTCAAGCTTAGCTACCCTCAGTTCTTCCTTCAGCTGCTGGTAGAGTAGCTCAAGAGAGGACATCTTGTTCAGATTCACAGAGAGCACACAAGACACGTCTTCACTGAGTTAAGTCAGCTGTAGTATTGGGTTGCGGTGAGGGATGAGTTGAGGTTGGAGAACGGGGAATAGAGGTAGGAGGCAGAGACGACTGGATTCAACCCAAGCAACACACTCCTATACACACACACACACACACACACACACACTGGCCTGGTGGCTAAAGCTCTCGCTTCACGCACGGAGGGCCCGGGTTCAATTCCCGGCGGGGCGGAAACATTTTGAAGTGTTTCCTTAAACACACACACATACAACAGGCCTAGTGTCTAATCGACATGTGCCTAGGACAAAATGGTAACTAACTAACACACCCAAAAATAAACTGATAATTTCTTTTTATGAGTAGTCCTTACGGATGTGCAGAATTTTTTTTAAAACATTTTTTTTTATATAAATTTTTCTGATGCGTTAAATAGAGCTTAAATGGTATATGGTAGAGGGACTTGTGTGTGTGTGTGTCGAATAGGTAAACCTTGCTATTTTGGATTAAATACCAACGCTCTTCTTGCCAAATAATGCAAGCGAAAATGTATGTATGTATATAATATATATATATATATATATATATATATATATATATATATATATATATATATATATATATATATATATATATATATTACAGGCAGACATACATACATATATGCATACATACGTACATAAATATATACATTTAGTCAGTCTGTCCGGAAAGTTATGACTCCGGCTGAAAAAAAAATTATGGCTGGGTTATATAAAGGAAGCAATATAACACTCACCACTGAAGTTAATACTTGGTTAAATTCCCCTTGTGTTTCAGGCAGCCTCGAAGCCTTCGAGGAGCACTGTCATGCAATTTTGAAGAGTGATTGCTGAGAATAAAGCACAGTTGTCTTTAACAGCTGCTTCTAGCTTCAGGAGGGATGGAAGTGTCACGATCCCTAAAGCGACGTTTAACGAGTGACCACAAATTTTCTGGTGGTTTTAGGTCTGGGCTACTACTTGGCCAGTCAATGAAAGAGAACACTTAACAATCTCAAAAATAAGTAATCCATAAAAAGCTCCAAATAATTGTTCTTATTCATCATAACATTTTGGGAAAGTATTACTAATTCCCCAACACCATAATAAATGAAACATCGCTCACACCATGAGGTATGTAGGGTGTTTCAATGTTGTTAGTGTTAGTGAACTGTGGGTCAGAATGAGACACCTAGTACACCCTCCTTCGTTTAGTCACAGGGCTAAATACAACAGACAGATCACAGGACTGTATTCAAGAAAAGACTGACTACACGACTAAATTCAACAAAAGACAGACTACACGACTAAATTCAACAAAAGACTGACTACACGACTAAATTCAACAACAGACTGACTACACGACTAAATTCAACAACAGACTGACTACACGACTAAATTCAACAACAGACTACAGGACTAACTATATGTAGCAAAAGCAGATTGCAGGACTATATTCAGTAAGAGACAGACCACAGGACTAACTATAACAGACTACGGGACTATATTCAACGACAGAAAGACCATGGGACTATATTCACAGTACTACCTATAATAAACAGACAGATCACAGGACTGACTATACTCAGCGGACAGATCACAGGACTTTATTTAGCAACAGACACAACATATTACTATATTTAACAGCACTGACCGTATAATAACCTATGTGACATGTCAAGATATCTTATTAATGAAAATAAGATACCAGTTATACTAAGCAAATTTCTTAAATTTGCTTGTAACAGATAAGTGAACTGTAGATATAAACCCAAATGTACAATTATTAGCCCTTTTAGGACCTCGTTCCTAGGCCTTTTGTGTATCCATATGCTCTTGCGCTACCTTCCACAAGATGGATACGGGGTGCACAATAAACTAGCCACTTCGGTGGCAAAATCAAATCTCCATGAACGTGCCTATCTGTGCTCATGATAACATGAACATAGATGGGCATGTTTATGGAGCAACTTGCAATGTGAACAGACTGACTGATGTAGTGGCCAGGCTTAGGCTTGGTTACAGGTACTTCTGGCAGTTTGAGAGAGACACAGATGATGATCAAACTAAATGCAAATTATGTGATCAGGCATATGGTCACTGTCCTGAACACTATGTGCTTAATTGTCCACTTATTGAGGAATACAGAGATAGACAGTATAATAATCTATGTGACATGTCAAGATATCTTATTAATGAAAATAAGATACCAGATATACTGAGCAAATTCCCTAAATTTGCTTGTAACACATAAGTGAACTGTAGATATAAATCCATATGTACAATTGTTAACCATTTTGGGGCCTAGTTCCTAGGCCTTTTGTGTATCCATATGCTCTTGCGCTACCGTCCACAGGATGGATATGGGGTGCACAATAAACTAGCCACTTCGGTGGCAAAATCTAATCTGACCACAGGATTAACTATAGCTATACACAACAGACAGACCACAGGACTATACGCAACAGACCACAGGACTAACTATACACAACAGACAGACCACAGGACTAACTGTACGCAACAGACCACAGGACTAACTGTACGCAACAGACAGACCACAAGACTAACTATACACAACAACAAACTAATCCCAGGACTATATCCGACAACGGACAGACCACAGGACTATTCAACAGCAGACATGCCACAGAACTATATTCAACAGGCAGACCATAGGGCTATATTCAACAGCAGACAGACCACAGGATTGTATTCGACAACAGACAAACCACAAGACTAGCTATATTCAACAACAAACAGACCATAACAATACCTATACTTAACAACAGGCATACTACATGAATAACAATATTAGACAACAAACCACATAACTATATTCAACAACAGACAGACCACGGGACTAATTAGTTTCAGAAAGAACCGACTATATTTAACAACAGACGAGAAGACTAGCTTTATTCAGCATCACATTGATCACTGAACTATAATCAACATACAGATTATAGTAATAACGATATTCAACAAGAGACAAACTACAAAACTAACTACACTTAACAGTTGACGTATTGCAGGAATAACGAGGATCACGATAGAGCGCCATCCATTTTTCCAGTACAAATGTATTAAGCGCTGAACACTATAATGTAAGAGCTGCCTTATGAATATAATTCCACTTTAGCGACCTCGCTCTTTTTTTTATCTTCTCTTCCTACTCTTGCTCTCTGACTCCCTGTATTCTACTCTCATTCCTCCACCCTTCTCCACTTCACTCTCTTCCCATCTACTTTTGCTTTCACCCCACCTTCATTCCTCCCTTTCATCCTCCCTACTATTCTTGCTTTCGTTCCTGCACTCTTCCTCTCCAATTCCTCTCTTCCTCCACTGTCTCTTCCATTCCTCTCATTTATTAAAAAAAAAAACTAACATTTTTCCTTAGTATGGGATAGGCCATCCTGAGAAATAATAATTAAAAAGAAATGTTAATTTCAGCTCTGGTGGATCATTACCTTTCAAGTTGCTGTAGCTGCCGAACCTTAATGCAATCCTTGCCAGATTCTGACCCTATGTAAGAAACTGACCCTGCGATGGAATATGACAAGGACACATACCAAGCTTTTGTTCCCAATGTGTAACTATTGTATAGAATAAGATAGCAGCACACTAATAATGTATCCGATATTGGTTAAAATTCTCTCTCTCCCTCTCTCCTACTTAATGTTTAAATTCACTTATCCAATCACTCACCTTCTGCTTTTACCCTTCATTTTCATGCTGCACTTTTCCTTCTATCCCCTATCCCTCCTCCTCCCACTCATATTCTACCATAAAACAACACTTTTATGAAATATTTAGTTTTAACACAGTAAAAGAAATGCTGCAATATAATGTATTTCCTTTGTTGATTGGTAAAAAATAAATCAGATGTTAGCGACGTGTTTCCCGGCCCTCTGCTGGATATTTTATATCAGGAAGATGCCGATTTATTTAGGAGGCGTTAGGAATTAACCAAATATTAGATTATACTTTCTTATAGTAATACTAACCAAGGAAATTTTTTCTAGTGTTGTCATGGACAATCCACTTTCTATTTATCTAAGGAAATAACCCATCAGATCAACTAAGATGACTGCCGATCAAGACAGCTGAGGTGACTGGAAATAAGACTCATTGACATCCAACAAGACGAAAAAACAATTACTGATGACTATAAAAGCTTAACTATTATAATGAAAAAAAATGACAGCCTTGGTAATACATGATGTAAGAAGTATTAAGTGAAGCCTCAGTGGGGAAAGCGGAGAAAATGCCATTTATAGGTCAGTTCAATAATAAATTATTATTACACTCAATCGGACACAGTTTTTCAAGAATCCTTTGGTGTCCAAAGGATTCTTGAAAGTCATTACAAGTTTTTTAGTTACGCTAGTAATGAAATCATCAGTGTTTTCACTCCTGTCATGACACAGTGAAGAGGCGGGGCCAGGAGCTGTGAATCGACCCTTGCAACCACAACTAGGTGAGTACAGGTTGTGGTGATGGAATTCCTGCCATCAATATTGACTCCCCCACCATTACTGTTGTTGGTACTCATACCACCACCAGTGTTGGCACTCTTATTGTTGGCATCTCTGCCATCACTAGTGTTGTGCCGGCAGTGTTGGCACTAGAGCTCACACTTTACAGGCAGTAATACAGGGGAGAGAATCAGCGGCGTCAATGACAGGAATATTAATGCGAGGCAGGACTCCTTGTTCCAGCATAGTCTCTCTCTCCCACACTGCCTTTCTCTTACACTCGAATTCCATCAATTCGCTTATTCTTACTTTTTTGTTATTGCTGTCAACTGTAATTTTAATGACAGTTGCGTGATCAAAACATAATAATTAAATTTAAATAACCATATAGACAACGTTTTAGGTCCGTCTTGGTAGTGACTTGATAATGGTTACTTGTGGACTGATTTAGCCAAGTATTGCGTATTTTAGTCTTTATTAAGTTACACTGACCTCTCGGCTAATTGATTCGTACCCTGTCGCAGCGGGGAAGAAGGAAAGGTAAAGATGAAGATGAATATGCTGCCCCCAGCACAGGCACTGCTGGGGGCAGCAACTCTACTCACCATGTCAAGTCACCTAATGATACTCTGATCTTACTTCTCCATCCTCTTCCTCAAAGTCTTGCTCCTCACATTTCTCACACTAATCCTCCTCGTACTCTTCTTCCTCTTTCACTTTTTCCTTCCCTTCTTCTTCCTCCTCCTCCTCCTTATCATCTTCTGTTCATTTTCCTCGTTGTGGAGATGTATATAACTTTGTATCTTGAAGTATCTCTCTTTTCAGCCACACGCCAGCGTGAAGAGTCAAGGATTCCATTATATAAAAACAAAGTTAATAGATCTGATGTTTTCAATATGCTCTTGATTAGTCATTCAAAGTGTCATCATCTAAGATCAGCTTCAGGTGTTTATTCCTGAAGTTGGATGTCCTAGCTCTAAGCGAAACAAAGCTGAAGGGGGTAAGGGATATAAGAGGGCGTAATGACAGTAGTTTGTTGGGCTATGTATTGGTAGATAAAAGACTGATGTGCATGTTTATAGAGAGGCCACAGATATATCAGATCATTTTTTAGTTGTAGCTACAGTGAGAGTAATAGGTAGATGAAATACAAGGAGAATGGAATCAGCATGTAAGACAGAGGTGAATGTTTATAAACTAAAGGAGGAGGCAGTTAGGGTAAGATGTAAACAACTGTCGGAAGAAAGATGGGCTAATGAGAGTATAGGCAATGAAGTTGAAAAGGTATGGGGTAGATGTAAAAATGTGTTAGAGGGTGCAGCAGAAGTTTGTGGTTACAGGAAAGTGGGTGCGGGAGGGAAGAAGAGCGATGATGAGGTAAAGAGAGTAGTAAGAGAAAAAAAGTTAGCATATGAGAGGTTTCTACAAACTAGAAGTGATACAGGGAGGGAGGATTATACAGTGAGAAAAAGAGTGGTGAAGGAATGTAAAAGGAGAGCAAATGAGAGAGTGGGTGAGATGTTATCAACAAATTTGGTTGAGAATAAGAAAAAGTTTTATAGTAAGATTAATAAGTTGAGAAAGCCTAGGGAACGAATGGATTTGACAGTTAAAAATAGGAGAGGAGAGTTATTACATAGAGAGTTAGAGGTATTGGGAAGATGAAGAGAACATGTTGAGGAACTGTTAAATGTTGATGAAGATAAGGAAGCTGTGATTTCGTGCATTTTTCAGGTAGGTGTAACATGTATGTGTGAGGGAAGAGCAAATTGTGAGTGTGGGGGAGGTGTGCGTGAGGCAGTGGGTAGAATGAAAGGAGGTAAAACAGCTGGGATTGATGGGATCAAGATAGAAATGCTAAAATCATTAATGCCGGATGAATATATATAATATATATATATATATATATATATATATATATATATATATATATATATATATATTCACCTAGGATAAATTTCAATTTTAGAATGTGCAAAAATTGGCGCTCTGTAGCGAGTTAGAAAGCGAACTTCCACTTTAGATTAAGGATTGCTTTATTAAGCAAGGATTCCTTTCACACTTTCTGTTATTCAATACTAGCTCACAAGGAGTCAAATTCAGCACTTTACTTTTCAAGCTTTCTTAAAATATATTTTCCAACTGACTGAAATCTAGTGATGTTATAATACGTTGGGTACAATATTGAGTGGTCGTCGCGAGTACCATTGCCTCGTTCACAAACCAACTTTCATGCAGGGCGTTTTACTTTCCATTCCCATTTCAGTATCAACACCATTCTGATGCCATACGCTTGACCGGGCAGGTATAGCAGTTCACTTTTATTACCAAGCACTGCTATTTCTGTTCGGCTTATGTTACTAGTTCCATGTTACTAGTTCCATGTTACTAGTTCCATGTTACTAGTTCCATGTTACTAGTTCCTTGTTACTAGTTCCATGTTACTAGTTCCATGTTACTAGTTCCATGTTACTAGTTCCTTGTTACTAGTTCCTTGCGGTTGAAGTTGCATTTGATCTCCCATGGCTTTTGGGTTTTTGTGACAAAGCTGTGAGGAGATTATCACACAAACTTGGTTTTGCTTGTTTTAGCAACGCACCACTTGTCATTGAACATATAAAGACACATAAACACTATAGAAGATTTATTTGCTAGCGACGCTTCAGTCACGATTCCGTATAAAAAAACCAGTAAATTTTATTTTGGGAAAACTGGAAAAAGTCTTTAACTAATATTACATTGATTTTCGAAAGACAGAAAAACTTTAACAAGAAAATCAAGTTTGAACTAAATATAATAGAATCAAACGTTGAAATAGTATTAATTATAATTTAAATATAATACCAGGACTGTATAAATTTCATTTATTTATAATAAAATTTGTGTGGATTAAAAGCTATGTTCACAAATATCTCCTTTACTTGACAAATTTTACGTGACATATGACCCGAATAGTTTTCAGAAGAATGGTAATATATTTCATAGGCTCAGTGAGTGAGGTAACAAACCAATAACTGTACATGTGAGATTACATCTATATAAGAGTTCTGGTGTTTTCTAAAAAATTTTGTTCCTTGATAATATGAGAAATTATAAAAACGCTTGGAATAATAATATATTTCACTGTTAATATTGCGCGCACGCACGCACACACAACACACACAACACACACAACACACACAACACACACAACACACACAACACACACAACACACACAACACACACAACACACACAACACACACACACACACACACACACACACACACAATGTGGAGGCATGATAAACCTCGTGGAGCAGGAAGTGACCCAGTAGCAGCCAGTGAAGATGCGGGGCCAGGAGGTATGACTCGACCCCTGCAACCACAACTAGGTGAGGTGAGTACACACACACACAGGAGCTAAGGGGTATGTCCTACGAGGAGAGGTTAAGGGAAATCGACCTGACGACACTGGAAGACAGGAGAGATAGGGGATATATGATAACGACATATAAAATACTGAGAGGAATTGACAAGGTGGACAGAGACAGGATGTTCCAGAGATGGGACACAGCAACAAGGGGTCACAGTTGGAAGTTGAAGACTCAGATGAATCACAGGGATGTTAGGAAGTATTTCTTCAGTCACAGAGTTGTCAGGAAGTGGAACAATCTGGAGAGTGATGTAGTGGAGGCAGGATCCATACATAGCTTTAAGAAGAGGCATGATAAAGCTCATGGAGCGGGAAGAGGCGGGGCCAGGAGATGTGGCTTGACCCCTGCAACCACAACTAGGTGAGCACACATACATGTATATCAATCAATCTTCTGATTGTACCAATGTATTCACGTTTGTGTTTTCTGTCAATGTATTCTGTCTATTAATAAAGTTCACACACACACACACACACACACACACGGTTCTATTCCCGACGGGGCGGAAACATTTCGAAGTGTTTCCTTACACACACACACACTCACACACATACATACAACAGGCCTAGTGTCAAATCGACATGTGCCTAGGACAAAATGGTAACTAACACACACACACACACACACACACAGCAGGGAGAGCAGAGACCCAGTAGCGGACAGCGAAGAGGCGGGGCCAGGAGCTGAGTCTCGACCCCTGCAACCACAATTAGGTGAGTACACACACACACACACACACACACACACACCTAAGGTTCTTTTGGCACTAAATCATATATATATATATATATATATATATATATATATATATATATATATATATATATATATTTAAACGTATAAGAGAAAATTTTATAAAGGACTTATTTTTAAATGAGTTCTTGCCAGGTAATTGACCAATTTTACGTATTCGGCACGACATATATATACATACATATACATACACGCTAGCAAGGGGTTAGTAACCTCTTCTGAATAAATTACTAAATGTAAAAAGGAAAACTTCCTTTTTCTTGTTAGGTCACCCTGTATTGCTCTTCCTGTAACAGGGTCTGCCTGTATTGGAATCTCTTTTGTAATGATCTTAGTGTAGTCATCTTGAAGTCGTCTTCCTGTAGTGGAGTGTCTCCCTGTAGTGACCTCCCTGTAGAGATGTCCTTGTAGTGATCTCCCTGTAGTGACTTCACTGTAGAGATGTTCCTGTAGTGGTCTCCCTGTAGAGATGTCCCTGTAGTGACCTCCCTGTAGTGATGGCTCTGTAGTAACCTCTCTAGTGATGTTTCTGTAGCGACCTTCCTGTAGCAATGTCCCTGTAGTGATCTCTTGTAGTGACCACGCAGTAGTGAGCTCCCTATAGTGATATCCCTGTAGTAATGTCCCTGTAGTGACCTCTCTGTAGTGATGTCCCTGTAATAACCTCCCTATAATAATCTTTTTGTAGTAATGTCCCTGTAGTGACCTCTCCGTAGTTAGGTCCCTGTAGTGACCTCCCTTTAGTGAACTTCCTGTAGTGATCTCCTTGCAGTGATCTCCCTGCAGTGATCTCCCTGCAGTGATCTCCCTGCAGTGATCTCCCTGCAGTGACCACCCTACAGTGATCTTCCTATAGCGCGGTGTATCTATATTAATCTTTAATGATCTCCGTAGCTTTATTCCAGCATTGATCTTAGCTGAGTATCTTCCCATGGTGAGACTCTTCCTGTAGTGACGTGTTTGTGGTTTAATGTCTCCATGCATTGATCTTTTAAGTCGAGATCTTGCTGTAGTGAAGTGTTTTCCGGTAGTGATCATCTACAGTAGATTACCTCCTTGTAACGATCGTTCAGTAGTGATGTTCCTCTAGCGGAGTGTTTCATCTAATGCAGCCTCCAATATACCACCTCATCTAGAAGAATGTCTTTTCCAGCGCTGGACATCTGCGGTTAATTGTACGGTACCCTCTCGAGAACTAGAAATCTACAGTCACTAGTACGATACCTCCTCGAGTGCTAGACATCTGCAGCCACTAGTACGATACCTCTTCTAGTAAGCTACATGGGCTGATTTGGCACCTCTAATTTATTTTTATTATTATTTTATACATGGAGTACTGATAAACCTGCAAGGGTAATACAGCGCCTTGGGAATAGGCAGAAGTCAGATCTAATATAAGGAAAATAAATGTAGCTCTAATTCCTTAGATCAAAATCCCTCACCAGCATCAAAAGAAAAAGATGTACTTCATCTGAGGCTATATTTTATATTAATAAACTTAATGTTGTATAAAGTGCTTGCTTATCGATTTAAAGTTTTCGTTTACTATTTAAACGTCTTATGTGAATCATTTAAACGTCTCATGTGAATCATTTAAACGTCTCATGTGAATCATTTAAACTTCTCATGTGAATCACGTCTGGAAAAGATTTAGTGTAACACTGAAGAAAAATAAAATGTTAATAGGGTGTTATATTTTCGGGATTTCAAGGATTTATAAGTGAAATTTGCATTCAGTGTTGTTTTAAGTCGCTTCTTCATTTAACGTACATTTCACAGATTATTAGCCAACACTATAAAAAGGGTTGATGACACCTTTCTTTAATTCTTGTTTTCCAAAAGAGTTTACTTAAAATATATCTGATTCATTTCGAACACTAAAAGAATTTCTTTTTTTACTTTAGCAAAACAGACAAGATAAGGAATACGTGTTCAGTTTTTCATTACCTACCTTTTCTTAGTTATTTTCCCTTCTTATATTTCAAACATCTGCTTTGCAAATTTATCCCAAGTGTCAGCCAGCAATCACTGTATTCCAACACTATATTCTCCTTTGCACAATTTTCTGACCAATGCTTTGGACAATACTGTACAGTAGTTTAACTCTTCCGATCATTCATATAGCACTGTTATACGTAGTGAGTAACACAATGTTAATGAACCCTTGGAAAATGATCTACACGAGCGAGGTAGACGACCCCGTGTGTGAAAGGAAAGTTACTAGTCTCCGCGAGTCTCCCAGCCAGCTAACGTACAGCAACACACTGGAGAGAGAGCCGCCTGCCAGGCCCCAGCGAGACCTACACTTGAGCTGCCAGCGTCAGAGCCACCATCTTACTCCGGTAGGTGGCGGTCTTGATCGCTCACTCCTCTCCCACCCCTTACTTGTAACGCCTACGGCTTAACAGGATATATACACATGGATTGTCATTGCTGTTGTATTTCATGAGGCGCTAAACCCCTGTGGGTTAAGTGCAAGAAGTGGCGAGGGCTCTGTTCTCCTTCCGCAGGTTTAGCATATTCCCAAATAGCGCTGACAGCGCTTTATCATTCAACTCTGATATACATACATACATACATATATATATATATATATATATATATATATATAATATATATATATATATATATTTTTATATATATATATATATATATATACATATATATATACATATATACATATATACATATATATATATATATATATATATATATATATATATATATAAAATATATATATATATATATACACACATATAGTTCCTTGATAATGTGAGTAGTCACGAAAGAGCTTGGAATTCCTCTATTTTTCATAGTGGTTGTCTTGCATATTTTGATATCACCTGTTTACTGTGATCTTTTTCCACACACACATATATATATATATATATATATATATATATATATATATATATATATATATATATATATATATATATATATATATATATATACATATATATATGTATATATATAAATATATATATATATATATATACTATATATATATTATATATATATATATATATATATATATATATATATATATATATATATATATATATATATATATATATACATATATATGGATGACTTTAATTAATTCACATTTTAAACACCTAACAATATAACTCACCAGAAGCTCAACTTGTATACTGAGAGGTGCACAACCCTCACTGTATATACAGTGAGAATTTAATCCTGGAAAACACACACCTAAATCCCATTTTTCAAGAAAGGAGAACAGGAAACACTGAACTAAAGACCAGTTTAGGTAGGAATGCTGAAGATGGGTAAATTTTATTTCTCAACTAAAATGGCTCTTGTCACAGGATTGTACGGAAGACTAATTAAGAAGTCCAGATTAATATGGAAGGTCACCTCAAGGAAGGTTCCTTGACGCTGGTGAGGGGCCTCTTGATCTAGGGAATTAAATCTGTGCTCCAGTTCCCTGAACTAAGTCTGAATACCTTCCATCCCCCCCCCCACCCACAGGCGCTGTATAATCCCTACGGGTTTAGCACTCCATGATTATAATAGAGAAGATATATTAACAGAGAAAAACATACGAATGACAGAAAACATGGCGAAGCACAAAGTATATCTGAATGAACAAACATAACTAACAAGGTCCCAAAAAGAAGCTGCCCTGTTAATCATAATACAAAAGTAATCAGAATATGAACAGAAAATGTTAGGTGATCTCTTTTTTTTTTTCTTTCACGGCGTCGCGTATACGATTAACTACCAGATACATATAGACTGTTAAATAAAGACGAGCAGAGGGCCTGAACATATGTGGCGCCCTGCCCAGTCAACCCATCCATTTTTTACCGTTCATAGGGGTAGTAGTATGGTAGACAGCAACCACCCAGGGAGGTACTACCGTCCTGCCAGGTGACTGTGAAACAGAAACCTGAAACTGTTTTACATGATGGTAGGATTGCTGGTGTCTTTTTTCTGTCTCATAAACACGTTGGATAACAGGTATATCTAGCTACTTCTACTTACACTTTAGGTCACACTACACAGGCATGCACATGCATATATATACATACACACATCTAGGTTTTTCTTCTTTTTCTTGATAGCTCTTGTTCTTTTTATTTTCTCTATTGTCCATGGGGAAGTGGAAAAGAATCTTTCCTCCGTAAGCCATGCATGTCGTATGAGGCGACTAAAATGCCGGGAGCAATGGGCTAGTAACCCCTTCTCCTGTACACATTTACTAAAAAAGAGAATAAGAAAAACTTTATAAAATTGGGTTGTTTGAATGTGCGTGGATGTAGTGCGGATGATAAGAAAGAGATGATTGCTGATGTTATGAATGAAAAGAAGTTGGATGTCCTGGCCCTAAGCGAAACAAAGCTGAAGGGGGTAGGCGAGTTTCAGTGGGGAGAAATAAATGGGATTAAGTCAGGAGTATCTGAGAGAGTTAGAGCTAAGGAAGGGGTAGCAATAATGTTGAAGGATCAGTTATGGAAGGAGAAGAGAGAATGTGGATTAAAATAAGGGTCGGATGCGAAAAGTGGGTCATAATAAGCGTGTATGCACCTGGAGAAGAGAGGAGTGTAGAGGAGAGAGAAAGATTTTGGGAGATGTTAAGCGAATGTATAGGAACTTTTGAACCAAGTGAGAGAGTAATTGTGGTAGGTAAGTTTGGGGTGCCAGGTGTAAATGATAATGGGAGCCCTTTGATTGAACTTTGTATAGAGAGGGGTTTAGTTATAGGTAATACATATTTTAAGAAAAAGAGGATAAATAAGTATACAAGATATGATGTAGGGCGAAATGACAGTAGTTTGTTGGACTACGTATTGGTAGATAAAAGACTGTTGAGTAGACTTCAGGATGTACATGTTTATAGAGGGGCCACAGATATATAGGATAACTTTTTAGTTATAGCTACAGTGGGAGTAAAAGGTAGATGGGATACAAGGAAAATAGAAGCAATAAGTAAGAGAGAGGTGAAGGTTTATAAACTAAAAAGAGGAGGCAGTTAGGGTAAGATATAAACATCTATTGGAGGATAGATGGGTTAGTGAGAGTGTAGGCAATGGGGTCGAAGATGTATGGGGTAGATTTAAAAATGTAATGTTAGAGTGTTCAGCAGAAGTTTGTGTTTACAGGCGAGTGGGTGCGGGAGGGAAGAAGAGCGATTGGTGGAATGATGATGTAAAGAGAGTAGTAAGGGAGAAAAAGTTAGCATATGAGAGGTTTTTACAAAGTAGAAGTGATGCAAGGAGGGAAGAGTATATGGAGAGAAAAAGAGAGGTTAAGAGAGTGGTGAAGCAATGTAAAAAGAGAGCAAATGAGAGAGTGGGTGAGATGTTATCAACAAATTTTGTTGAAAATAAGAAAAAGTTTTGGAGTGAGATTAATAAGTTGAGGAAGCCTAGGGAACAAATGGATTTGACAGTTAAAAATAGGAGAGGAGAGTTATTAAATGGAGAGTTAGAGGTATCGGGAAGATGGAGGGAATATTTTGAGGAGTTGTTAAATGTTGATGAAGACAGGGAAGCTGTGATTTCGTGTATAGGGCAAGGAGGAATAACATCTTGTAGGAGTGTGGAAGAGCCAGTTGTGAGTGTGGGGGAAGTTCGTGAGGCAGTGGGTAGAATGAAAGGGGGTAAGGCAGCTGGGATTGATGGGATAAAGATAGAAATGTTAAAAGCAGGTGGGGATATAGTTTTGGAGTGGTTGGTGCTATTATTTAATAAATGTATGGAAGAGCGTAAGGTACCTAGGGATTGGCAGAGAGCATGTATTGTTCCTTTGTATAAAGGCAAAGGGGACAAAAGAGAGTGCAAAAATTATAGGGAAATAAGTCTGTTGAGTGTACCTTGTAAAGTGTATGGTAGAGTTATTATTGAAAGAATTAAGAGTAAGACAGAAAGCAGGATAGCAGATGAACAAGGGGCTTTAGGAAAGGTAGGGGGTGTGTAGACCAAGTGTTTGCAGTGAAACATATAGGTGAACAGTATTTGGATAAGGGTAAAGAGGTTTTTGTGGCCTTTATGGATTTGGAAAAGTCGTATGATAGGGTGGATAGGGGGACAATGTTGCAGGTGTATGGAATAGGGGGTAGGTTACTGAAAGCAGTGAAGAGTTTTTATGAGGATAGTGAGGCTCAGGTTAGAGTGTGTAGGAGGGAGGGGAACTATTTCCCAGTAAAAGTGAGCCTTAGACAAGGATGTGTGATGTCACCGTGGTTGTTCAATATATTTATAGATGAGGTTGTAAGAGAAGTGAATGCGAGGGTCTTGGCAAGAGGTGTGGGGTTAAAAGATAAAGAATCAAATACAAAGTGGGAGTTGTCACAGTTGGTTTTTGCTGATGACACTGTGCTTTTGGGAGATTCTGAAGAGAAGTTGCAGAGGTTGGTGGATGAATTTGGTAGGGTGTGTAAAAGAAGAAAATTGAAAGTGAATATAGGAAAGAGTAAGGTGATGAGGATAACAAAAAGATTAGGTGATGAAAGATTGGATATCAGATTGGAGGGAGAGAGTATGGAGGAGGTGAATGTATTCAGATATTTGGGAGTGGACATGTCAGCAGATGGGTCTATGAAGGATGAGGTGAATCATAGAATTGATAAGGGGAAAAGGGTGAGTGGAGAACTTCGGAGTCTGTGAAGACAAAGAACCTTGTCCATGGAAGTAAAGAGGGGAATGTATGAGAGTATAGTTATACCAACACTCTTATATGGGTGTGAAGCATGGGTGATGAATGTTGCAATGAAGAGAAGGCTGGAGGCAGTGGAGATGTCATGTCTGAGGTCAATGTGTGGTGTGAATATAATGCAGAGAATTCGGAGTTTTGAAATTAGGAGGAGGTGCAGGATTACCAAAACTATTATCCAGAGAGCTGAGGAGGGGTTGTTGAGGTGGTTCGGACATGTAGAGAGAATGGAACGAGACAGAATGACTTCGAGAGTGTATAAATCTGTAGTGGAGGGAAGGCGGGGTAGGGGTCGGCCTAGGAAAGGTTGGAGGGAGGGGGTAAATGAGGTTTTGTGTGCGAGGGGCTTGGACTTCCAGCAAGCATGTGTGAGCGTATTTGATAGGAGTGAATGGAGACAAATGGCTTTTAATACTTGACGTGCTGTTGGAGTGTGAGCAAAGTAATATTTATGAAGGGATTCAGGGAAACCGGCAGGCCGGACTTGAGTCCTGGAGATGGGAAGTACAGTGTCTGCACTGCAACATTAACACCCCTCCTTCAGGAGGGGTGTTAATGTTGCAGTTTTATAACTGTAGTGTAAAGCCACCCCTCTGGCAAGACAGTGATGGAGTAAATGATGATGAAAGTTTTTCTTTTTCAGGCCACCTTGCCTTGGTGGGAATCGGCCGATGTGTTAATACAAAAAAAAAAAAATTGCGCGCTCGATGTTTAACGATATGCCCTGCACTGCCAAGACTTTAAATAACTTTTTTAAAAAAATCGTTATTGTTGGTCATTATACATTTCCTAACTAAACCACTTCCAGAAATTACAAAAACACTGCAAAAACAATACAAAATAGCAAAAACTGCCAAAAACACTACAAAAATAGTAAAAACAAAAACATACATGAACATTAAAAATATACAACAAAAACATTACAAAGACTGAAAAAAATTACAAAAAACAACAGAACACTACAAAAAGAGTAAAAACATTAAAAAACATTACCAAAACATACTAAAATTCCAAAAAGCTATACACTATAGAAACACAAAACTACGAAAACAAAAACACTACAGAAACTGCAAAAACATATAAAAATTACAAAAATAACCTACTAAAGCTGAAAAAGACTACAAAGACACTATAAAAGACTACAAGAACTGCAAAGAAACTAGAAAAACACAAAAAAATACGAAAACAGTTTAAAAACTACAAAAACTGCAAGAACACTAAAAAAAACGCTATAAAACACTACAAAGACACCACAAAAACTACAAGAATGCTGAAAAAAAAACACTAAAAAAAAACAGTACAAAAAACACTTCAAATACACTATAAAAACAATAAATACTACAGAATCTGCAAAAAACTATAACACAAAACAGTACTACGAAGAGATTGAAAAAACACTGCAAAACGCTACAGCACTACAAAAACTATACACTACAACTACACTATAAAACACTAAAAAATATTCAAAACTATACTCTATAAAAACTACAAACTGTACAAAAACACTATACAACATTAAAACTATTCTAGAAGACTGCAATATCACCATAAAAACACTAGAAAACTGCAAAAACACTAAAAAAATGCAAAAACAATGTATTAACTAAAGAAACTATACTGTATGACCCTTGTATTTTTAGCGCTTCATTTTTATTATAATACAGAAATTATACAAAGTCTCTGTAAAAAAATATAAAGCACAGCAAAAAACTAAAAAACGTTATAACAACACTTCAAAAACTACAAAAAACTGTAGAAAACACTACAAAAGCACTGGAAAATACTTTAAAACCGAAAAACACTACAAAAACACTCGCCTCAAGGAAGGTTCCTTGACGCTGGTGAGGTGCTCTTGATCTAGGGAATTGGATCTGTGCTCCAGTTCCCTGAGTCTGAATACCTTCCACATCCCCCCCCCAAAGGCGCCGCATAATCCTATGAGTTTAGCGCTCTCCCTTGATTATAATAATAATATAAAAAAACTAAGAACAAGACAAAAACTACAAAAACGACTAAAATAGAAAAACACTTAAAACAATAACTACAAAAACACTGCAAAACCAGCAAAAAAAAAAAAACTTCACAAACACTGTAAAAACACAACCAAATCCAAAATACTTTTGTAAAAACTGCGAAAACACAAAAAAACAATGGAGAAACTGGACAAAAGTACTACAAAAACTGGATAAACTACATAAACAATAAAAATACTAAAAAATGCATGAACATTACGAAGGCATTATTAGAACAACACAACAAATTCAAAACAACAAAAACACTAAAAATGCTACAAACACACGACAAAAACACTACATATACTGCAAAAAACACTACAAATTCTAAAAAACGATACATTGAAAACACAAAAACACGCGATAAAAAGATTTCAAAATCGCTGCAAAAACACTACAAAAACTATTTTTAAGCTACTTGAGAATATTCACTTTAAAACAAAAAGAGAGAGAGTTTCAGCATGATACAAAGCTGTTTTTTCCTATAGTTTCTTCAATGTCACTCTTTAAGGGGGGCTCCTTGTCGCGGTAAAGAGGCTATCGGTCTGAGGAATTGGACCTCTTGGTCTTCTTCCTCAGACCGAACCTAATTACCCCCAATCCCCCCTCCCTTTTCCCATTTTCCCCATCCTCCCTTTTCCCTTTCCTCCTCCTCATTCCTCCCTTATTTCCTTCCCATTTTTACCCTGTGAGCTTCCCTCCACAGGCATTCTAGTTCCTAGGTAGTGGGAAGGGTACCGTGGTTCATCCCATTCCGTTGAGGTTCTTGGCGGTGGTGTAGTTTGCCGTGGAATCTGGATCGCCTGGGGATGTC
>WNWK01036421.1:0-19172 GCA_009830355.1 Cherax destructor | reverse complement strand
CTCCCTGCATGAATGCTACACTCCCTGCATGAATGCTCCACTCCCTGCATGAATGCTACACTCCCTGCCATGAATGCTACACTCCCTGCCATGAATGCTACCACAGGGGTGCTACTAGGAAGCTTCTTTGGACCCATGGTGACTTATTTCACAGTGACAATCACTAAAGCACCAAAAAAAAACACCAAATGTAGTGTGAATATTTGAAAGAGCACGCTAGGTAATGTTCTCTCAATGGTAAACAACGCTTCACTGGCGGCGTCCTGCGTCCCGCGCAGGCGCGGAGCAGGCGGACAGGTCTAATACGTTACGAAACACGAGTGGTTTTACGATTCTCAAAATCGTAAAAAGCTTACGAAACATGATGTTTACGAAGTAAGAACCTTACGAAACTCGGGGGTCCACTGTATAGCCTTTCAGTTCTCTTAATCCCTAATGCTTTTCCTTATGTTTGATCCAAATGAAAGCTAATCGTAATTACCTGCTCTCATCTTCCTGTCATTTTTTCAATTTGTCCATATTTTGTAATACGTACATTCTTTATTGTTGAAATAAGTTAAGAATTTTTGATCTCATATAATTTTTTGAATTTTTTCTTTTATCTCGTTCCATTCTTTATGTGATTTGTTTTTCTATAGAACCCAAAACACTAACCTTTTTTTCTGTCAATAATTTCCTTTAATTGTTTCTCTGTTCATTAGTCACGTCTCCAGGTCCCTCTTATATTATGCTTGCTTTCCATTTTGAATTTTTATTCACACAAAAAATAGAAGACTTACTGTTATGCAGACTACTGCATTATTGTAATA
This sequence comes from Cherax destructor, assembly GCA_009830355.1. NCBI lineage: Eukaryota > Metazoa > Arthropoda > Malacostraca > Decapoda > Parastacidae > Cherax > Cherax destructor. The sequence continues at coordinate 18,363 of WNWK01036421.1, read as the reverse complement.
ATTGTATAAATAATGTCAAGCCATTCGTGACTGCGTATTAAACCGGCCAGTTGGACACGTATTGGACGGTGAAGTCATTTGTTTACTCTTGAACATTGGCAAAAATCAAACATTTCCGCTACTTTGAATTCAATTTTAAAGTACTTTCCAGCATGAAACCAATCAAAATTATATCTATGTATTTCTGTAATGTATCTTCCATTCTATTAAATGAGACCAAAAAAAAATGAGAATACAATCATACAAACCATATGAAAATACACTGCAAAGTCGCTGTTTTACACCACAAGCACAGTCGCCTTTTTTTTCTCATTATGCACTGCATGCTGCAGGACTTTTTTTTTTATATAGTGCACACTTACCACACAGGGCCATTTTCTCATATGTAGGCCGAAATTTACCAGTCACAGATTATGAGTGAGTTGAGCTCATGGCACAAACAGTGGCTTCAGAGCCACCTTATCTTTTATGGACAATGTACAGTGTATGTGCTTTACACAACGAGAAGCATTTCTTTTATTCGCTAGAACCATGGCTAGGGCTAAAAGTGAGCAGGTTATAACAATAAATGAAGAAAAAGAAATTGGAATGACTCATGCAGCAAGTAGAGCCACCAAACAGTAGCGGCAGATTGGTGTGGCGACCCCAGAAATTTGAAATTGTGCTAGCCGAAATTAGTGCCGGATTACTGATGGAACCGGATTACTGATTGCCAGATTAGTGATGGCCAACCTGTACTACCGTTCTGCCAAGTGAGTGTGAAACGAAAACCTGTAATTGTTTTACATGATGGTAGGATTGCTGGTGTCTTTTCTGTCTCATAAACATGCAAGATTACAGGTGCATCCTGCTACTTCTACTTACACTTAGGACTCACTAAACATGCATGTCTTCTTCTTCTTTCAACACGTCGGCCGTTTCCCACCAAGGCGGGGTGGCCCAAAAGGAAAAACGAAAGTTTCTCCTTTTACAATTAGTAATATACACAGAAGAAGGGGTTACTAGCCCCTTGAAACATGCATGTACAAGCATATATATACACACACACACCCCTCTGGATTTTCTTGTTTCCTTACTAGTTCTTCTAATTGTTCATTTCCTCTTATCTCCATGAGGAAGTGGAACAGAATTCTTCCTCTGTAAGACATGCATGTTGTAAGAGGCGACTAAAATGCCGGAAGCAAGGGTCTAGTAACTCCTCCTCCTGTATAAATTACTAAATTTAAAGAGAAACTTTTGTTTTTCTTTTTAGGTCACCCTGCCTCGGTGGGATATGGCTGATTTGTTGAAAAAAACAACAACTTTCAAATGATTTTTAAATGATTGTATTTGAGTGTTACAGCAAGGAAGCCATTGGCACTGAAGATGTCATGTTTATGATCAAATGAGGGAATTAGATATTTTGGCTCTTTAAAAAGGATGGAGCAATATAGTTTGACCAAGAATACAAATTTGAGGCAGATGGAAGGTGTAAAATATATTCCAGGAATGGATGGAAGGTGTGAAGGAAGTGTTCAATAGTAGGTGTTGTAGTGTCCAGCAGGCACGTGGGTGTGTTAGGTCGGAGTCGAGATCAGTGGTTTTTGGGCTTCAACAAACAGATGAAGTATTATCTATGAAGAGATTCAGGAAAACCAGTTAGCTGGACTTGAGTTTTGAGGGTAGGAAGTACAGTGCCTGCAATCTGAAAGGTGGGTGAAAATGCTGCAATTCAACAGATCATTTGAATGATATGATATCTATGCACTTCTGGAAAGACTGTCAGGGAATGAGTGATGGCGAATGTTTTTTTCTTCAATGGGTCACCCTGGCATTAGAAAATGGTCAATGTGTTAAAAAAATTACAGTATGTCTAATGGTAAGTGGGAAATAAAAAGCATTTAATATCCTCACTTCACAAGATATAATGTGATTTTATAAGTTATCACTCAGTTTTTTGGATGACCTTATATGCAGCAATGATCGACACAAAATGTCAACATAATTACTGTGTATTGTAGTTTTCCATCAAATTTTCTGACAATATTTACCGATGCTGCCCTTAAGACAAAATTTTTTTTTTAAATCAACCACAGCTACACAAAAGGGAATTCAATTTCTACTGAACCTAGATTCAATATAGATTAAATAAATATTTTATCATCTTACCTCTGTTTCTAATGAATTGCGATGCTTTAGGTGTTTCTCCTTATCTGAATTAGCACGGGTGATCAGCTGATCAATATTAGCAAGCATAGTGTCACATGTGTCACACCAAGACTGTTGGAAAAAAATCTACACTTCACCCATCAGGATCACAGCTCAAAAAACAGAACTCCATGCATATCACAGAATGCAAATAAAATAGAGAAATACAGAACAGGCACATATATTTGATGTTTAATAGAATGATATAATACTGGAAATCTTTACCATGGAAGTAATTACAGCACTGCTATTTCCATCAAAATAAGGATCATAAATGATGTGGCTAAATACTCAATTTTAAAATGTCCCTATGGATGTGTTACTTCGTACACACTAACGTTTTAAATTTTCTATGCCATATCACTTGTTTCCGATCCCTTCAGTCAAACACACGCTGTTGGATGTTCACATTATTATGCTTATATACCTCTCTCACACCCTCCTTATGCTCGCTATACTTTCCATCTAACTCAGACTAATGCACTCTTATACAACCTATCTTCATTCTTTCTACATTACCAATCTCAACTCTTCTGCTCTTTAAATAATGTCTTTCATTCCAACAAACCTTCTTCTAATTTCAGCAAATTATTCTCCACATAAAATTCATCCCATAATTATCTCATTCAAAAGACTTGGCCTCATACCCACACAAAAACAATGACAACATTATACTCTGAGGCATTTCTATTTTTGCATCCAATGACAAACCTCTTTCTTACTACAGACTTCTTAACACTATTGCAACTTTCTTTCCCTTTGTTATTTCATTCTTAAAGCCAGTTGCTGAAATCTTCACAAAAAATTGTTAACCCAACATATGTAACTACATACGTACTACTTTTTTTTTTCAAAGCACCGGCCATATCCCACTGAGGTAGGGTGAACTAAATTTATCAATTTATACAGAAGAAAGGGTTACTAGCCCCTTGCTCCCGGCATTTTAGTTGCCTCTTAACTATAGAAAATATTATTTATTTGTAATTTTTTTATAAATAATTAAGGGTCCCTACTACACCTTCCAAAACAGTATCCTAATTTTGCAGTCAAATCCCCCACAGCAACTATTCTCTCACTTGGCTTTCAAAATATTTATCTACCACTTCTACACTTTCACACATCTAGATGCACAAAACACTAACAATTACCCACTTATCACAACTCACTTTCATTCTTATATACTCTCTAGTTAAAACAGTCATACTCCTTTTATTTTTTTCCATAACATATGAAGTATAGAAATTTTAGGGTAACACTTACTCAACTGTAGAAACATGTTTAAATTGAAAGAAAATGCATGTTACAAAACTTATAAAAATTGTAAATCACACTGCTTTGCCATATCTATTTGCCAGTCTTTCCATTGTCAACAATAATCCATTGAAAACCATGAGAGATGAAACAAGTGAACCACTCTTATAAGTTCAATGCATAATTCTGTTAATAAACAATAACCAATACATACTTGTAAAGTTGCTACAATATTAGGCAAATCCTCTGGCTTGATGTCCCGACCAATTGCATGATCTAGTTCTAATATACCATTTTTTTGGTCCAATTTTCCATGAATAATATCTGAAAAGACATGCCTTATATTATTTCTCTAAAATGCAAATATGTCTTATCTAACTGAATTCATAAATAGTTTAGATTTTTTGGCACTCTCATTAACCCTTAAACTGTCCACACGTAGATATACGTTCACGTGCGTACTGCTCCGAACGTAGATCTACGTTTTATTTTTCATTCCTTCAAATTTAGTGCAATAGGCCTGAGTCGCCTAGACATGAGAGAATGGGTCTGCGCCCTCAGTGTGTGCAGTATTAAAAAAATCTGGGACCACTTAGTACCTTGTGGGAGCACCAGTTCAATTTAGTGCCAGCTAGAGCAAATAGTGTGGCAAACACCAGGGATTCAATGATGTCATGTTGCATTAACACTCACCTTATAAGAGGAAAGTAAAAATAGGTTAGATAAATACATGAGTGGCTATGGGTGGGTGTGAGTTGGACCTGACTAGCTTGTGCTACTAGGTCTGATGCTATGCTCCTTCCATCAGAGGATGTGACCTGACTAGGTGGGTCATTGGTCTAAGCTGGGGGGTGACATGGACGTGCCTTGCATGGGCCAGTAGGCCTGCTGCAGTGTTCCTTCTTTCTTATGTTCTTATGTATTCGGCAGGCTGGCTGGCTTTGGCTGTGTCTGGCTGTCCGTCTATATCTTTGTCTGTCTATATCTTTGTCTGTCTATATCTTTGTCTGTCTATATCTTTGTCTGTCTATCTATCTATCTATATGTCCTATATCTCTCTCTCTCTCACATGTACAAATAAGTACAGTTATTATACATAGTGTAAATTACCTAGGATAACCCAAAAATTCCAGGCAAAGTACTATACAATGCTTGTAGATATAAGACATTCAGCGACGAATGACAAAGTTAATTCATAGCATTAGAAATCTTCCGTATGAAGAAAGATTGAAGACCCTTAAATTACATTCACTTGTAAGACGAAGAATGAGGGGAGACATGATCAAGGTATATAAGAACATAAGAACATAAGAACATAAGAAAGGAGGAGCACTGCAGCAGGCCTGTTGGCCCATACTAGGCAGGTCCTTCACAATCCGTCCCACTAACAGAATATTTGCTCAACCAAATTTTCAATGCTACCCAAGAAATAAGCTTTGACAATTCTACCCACTCATGCGCGAGTCCCACTCAAATCCAACCCCTCTCACTCATGAATTTATCCAACCTAAATTTGAAACTACCCAAGGTCCTAGCTTCAATAACCCTACTAGGCAGACTGTTCCACTCATCAACTACCCTATTTCCAAACCAATACTTTCCTATATCCTTTCTAAATCTAAACTTATCTAACTTGAATCCATTATTGCGGGTTCTCTCTTGGAGAGATATCCTCAAGACCTTATTTATATCCCCTTTGTTAATACCCATTTTCCACTTGTATACCTCGATCATGTCTCCCTCATTCTACGTCTTACAAGTGAATGTAATTTTAGGGTCTTCAATCTTTCTTCGTAAGGAAGATTTCTAATGCTATGTATTAATTTAGTCATTCTACGCTGAATGTTTTCTAACGAATTTATGTCCATTCTGTAATATGGAGACCAAAACTGAGCTGCGTAATCTAGGTGAGGCCTTACTAATGATGTATAAAGCTGTAATATAACCTCTGGACTTCTGTTGCTAACACTTCTTGATATAAATCCCAGTAATCTATTTGCCTTATTACGACGCTTAGGCATTGCTGTCTTGGTTTAAGGTTGCTGCTTACCATCACCCCCAAGTCCTTCTCGCAATCTGTATGGCTAAGTTCTACGTTATTTAACTTATAAGTGCTTGGGTTATGGACACTCCCGAGCTTCAGAACCTTGCATTTATCTACATTGAACTGCATCTGCCACTTTTCTGACCAGGAATTGAGTTTGTCTAAATCCTCCTGAAGTTCCGTGACATCTACGTCTGAATCGATTATCCTACCTATCTTCGTGTCATCAGCGAATTTGCTCATATCACTAGTAATTCCCTCGTCAAGGTCATTTATATATATTATAAACAACAACGGGCCTAAAACCGATCCCTGTGGAACGCCACTTGTTACAGATCCCCACTCAGATTTAACCCCATTAATGCACACCCTCTGCTTCCTATTGGTGAGCCATGACTCGATCCATGAAAACACTTTTCCTCCAATGCCGTGAGCAGCCACTTTCTTTAACAGTCTCTGATGTGGTACTCTATCAAAAGCCTTACTAAAATCCAAATAAACAATATCAATTCTTTATCATGATCAACTGCCTCAAAAGCCTTACTCAAAAAAGTTAATAAATTCGTTAGGCAGGAACGGCCCTGGTGAATCCATGTTGAGTATAATTAATCAAATTATGCCTATCGAGATGGCTTCTTATGTTATCAGCTATAATCGACTCTAATAATTTGCCTACAATTGAAGTTAGACTTATTGGGCGGTAATTTGATGGTAACGACTTGTCCCCTGCTTTAAAAATAGGAATTACATTAGCCATCTTCCACGTATCAGACACTACACCTGTTTGAAGAGATAGGTTAAAAATGTTAGTTAAGGGTTCACAGAGTTCAATATTGCATTCCTTAAGAACCCTTGAAAAAGCTCATCAGGGCCTGGCGATTTATTTTGCTTCAAACGGTCTATCTGTTTGATAACCATTTGCTAGTGACTGTGATACTACATAATTTATCTTCTTCAGGCCCACTAAAATACCTAATTCTTGGGATATTATTAGTGTCTTCCTGAGTGAAAACCGAGAGAAAATAATTATTAAAAATAGAGCACATTTCATTCACTTTGTCAGTAAGATACCCATAATTATTTTTAAGGGGACCTATCTTATCTCTAACTTTTGTTCTATACACCTGGAAAAACTTTTTTGGGGTTTGTTTTCAATCCTAGCAACTTTAATTTCGTAGTCCGCTTAGCTTTTCTTATCCTTTTTAACGTCCTCTTAATGTCAATATACTGATTCGTAAGATGACCCTCACCTCTTTTGATACGCCTATAAATTCCTTTCTTCTGCCCTAAAAGATATTTGAGCCTATTATTCATCCATTTTGGGTCATTTCTATTCGATCTAATTTCTTTATATGGGATAAATGTTCTTTGGGCAGCATGTATAGTGTTCAGAAAACTGTCATATTGATAGCTCTCTTCATTACCCCAGTCCACAGATGATAAGTGTTCTCTAAGTCCATTGTAATCTGCTAAGCGAAAATCTGGGACCGTTACTGAGTTATTCCTACTATGAAACTTCCATTCAATGCCAAAGGTAATTGATTTGTGGTCGCTGCGCCGAGTTCCTCTGTAATTTCTAAATTATTAACAAGGGTTTCCTTGTTTGCCAGAACTAAGTCAAGCAGATTATTTCCCTTGTAGGTTCTGTCACAAACTGCTTCAAAAACAATCTTGAACTACTTCTAAGAAATGTTAGATTCAAAATTCCCAGTCAAAAAATTCCAATCAATTTGACTAAAGTTGAAGTCACCCAGAATAACTACGTTATCGTGCATTGTGGCCTTAACAATTTCCTCCCATAGTAGTCTCCTTGGTCCCTATCTAAGTTTGGGGACGGTATATCACACCTAAAATCAATTTTCATGCCCTCTGAAAATTCTATCCAGACAGACTCTGTATGTGTTAATTCAGACTTTATACCCATTTTTATACAACAATTTAAATGATCACGGACATAGAGTGCCACCCCACCCCTTCCCGATACTTCTGTCTACTTGGAACAATTTAAAACCCTGAATGTGACATTCGGCAGGCAAGTCCCGATTTTTCATATTAAACCATGTTTCAGTTATTGCAAAAACATCAATATTACCTGTACTTGCAACTACTCTCAACTCGTCCATCTTATTCCTAGCACTACGACTATTGGTGAAATATACACTTAAAGACCCTCCTTTCTCTTTACCCTTCCTGCTCATTTCTGTTTTTCCCTTATACCTATTACTGTCCTTGTCACCTAGTGCCACTGGCTTTCCAATATCCACCTTATTCTGCCTATTACTAGTTCCCTAGAATTTATAACATTACTACACTGGGACTTCACTGTTTTCCCCCATAACCCATACCACTAACTTTTTCTAGTTTAAAGCCCTAACAGCTCCCTCCACTGCAGTTGCCAGTGCCCCACCCCAGACCTAGATAAGTGAACCCCATCCCTGGCATACATGTCATTTCTGCCATAGAAGAGGTCCCAGTTGTCAATGAATGTTACTGCATTTTCCTTACAGTATTTGTCCAGCCAGCAATTGACACCAATTGCCCTGGACAACCATTCATTCAACTCCTCTCCTTGGCAAAATACCACATATGACAGGGTTCCCACCCTTCTTCCTAATTCTGTCTATTGCTGACCTATAGCTGCTAATCAGCTCCTCACTCCTACGTCTGCCAACATCGTTGCCTCCAGCACTGAGACAGATAATAGGATTGCTCCCATTACCTCTCATGATGTCGTCCAGACGGCTAACAATATCCTTCATCCCAGCCCCAGGATAACACACCCTCTGCCTCCTATTCCTATCCTTAAGACAAAATTCCCTATCCATAAACTTAATCTGACTATCCCCAACTAAAACAATGTTCTTACTCGACTGGCGGTGTGCATGACGTTCTCGACGGTCTTTGTAGAGATGGTCTTCGCTGGGATGTCTTCACATTCGTCTGATAACAAGGAGAAAGAGTTGCTGGTTTTCACAGCAGTCTCCTGGACCTTCTTCAACTTCAGCTTCGTCCTTCAGATTCGACTAGCATCCATTCGTTGGTCTGATCATCGGCGACATTGTTCGGGATAATCCTTGCATATACCCTTCAAACGTTGAATCTCTCTTCTAGCTTCCGTTAATTCGCCTTCATTTGGAGATATAGCTGCTCGTAGTCGAGGAAACCATCATCCAATCTCAGGTAGCTAATAACGGAAGCACAGCAAAGATGGTTCAGTCCGACAAAGTGGAAGATGGGTATTAATAAGGGGGATATAAATAAGGTCTTGAGGATATCTCTCCAAGAGAGAACCCGCAATAATGGATTCAAATTGGATAAGTTTAGATTTAGAAAGGATATAGGAAAATATTGGTTTGGAAATAGGGTAGTTGATGAGTGGAACAGTCTGCCTAGTAGGGTCATTGAAGCTAGGACCTTGGGTAGTTTCAAATTTAGGTTGGATAAATACATGAGTGAGAGGGGTTGGATTTGAGTGGGACTCGCACTTGAGTTAATAGAATCTTCAAAGCTTATTTCTTGGGTAGAATTGAAAATTAGGTTGGGTAATTATTCTGTTAGTGGGATGGATTGTGAAGGACCTGCCTAGTATGGGCCAACAGGCCTGCTGCAGTGTTCCTCCTTTCTTATGTTCTTATGACTGGCAAGTAATACGCATCGTCACTTCTGCATCGTGTATAATACCTGTTGGCTTACGAGCCACACTCTTGAGATTAGCAGACGGAAAGACACACACACACACACACAACGCCCCGATGGCATGATGGCTAGCGCTCTTGGTTCACGCACGGAGGGCCCGGGTTCAATTACCGGCGGGGCCGAAACATTTCGAAGTGTTTCGTTACACACACACACACACACACACACACACATACATACAACAGGCCTAGTGTCTAATCGACATGTGCCTAGGACAAAATGGTAACTAACTAACTAACTAACACAGGCACACAGAAAGACAGATAAGCAGAGTTAGACAGACATAAGCAGAGCTAGACAAACAGACAGATACAGATAGACAGACAGACAGATAGACATTGAAAAAGGGAGGGTTCCCACCAGCACTGTTGACATTTATCAAATGTCACTGGGCTGTCAAGAGTTATCTGACACTTGTCAACACACCATTCTTCAAGGAGTTTCATATACTCCAGGCACACAGGCAGACAGAAAGACAGATAAGCAGAGCTAGACAGACACAGATAGACAGATACAGACAGACACAGACAGACAGATAGATATAGATAGACAGATAGATAGACAGACAGACAGATACAGACAGATAGATAGATAGACAGATAGATAGATAGAGTGAAAAAGCAAGGGTTCCCTGCACACATTTCATTTATCAGTAGTTATCTGGCAATTGTCATAACACCATTCTTCAAGGAGCTTCATATATACTCCAGGATGTCTAAAACATTGTTGGGACCTATAAATACTTCGTATATATTTATAGACAATAGTAAATGACCAAGGCAGGTGAAAATGTTCACCTGTTGGTGTGATTGTGACTATTTGAGTACAAGAACCATTGTAAACTGTAATTATCAGAACATAAAAAATATATAAATTAAAATAAAAACTAGAAAAAAAAGTATATCAGCAATACTTCTGCAAGCGGCAGGACTTGATGTTGCCGTCAGGTGAGCATCCAGCTCCAACTTGGCGGGCTTATATCTCGGCAAGTACTGACCCTAATTTTTTTTTTCTTAGCCTATCCTGTTTATAAAAATGCGCTCTTCATTTAAAAAAAAAAAAAAAAAAAAATTCAAAATATTCGGAGCAGTACGCAGGTGAACGTATATCTACGTGTGGACAGTTTAAGGGTTAATTACAATTTTTTTTAACACCCACCGAGGCAGGGTGACCCACAAAAGAAACACTTTCACCATCATTCTCACACAATCACTGTCTTTGCAGAAGCACTCAGATACAACAGTTTAGATGTCACTCCAAAGAGCCAATATCCCAAACCCCTCCTTTAAAGTCAGGCATTATGCTTCCCACCTTCAGGACTCAAGTCTAGCTAACCGGTTTCCCTGAATCCTTTCATAAAATATTACCCTGCTCACACTCCAACAGCTCATCAGGTCCCAAAAACCATTCGTCTCCATTCACTCCTATCTAACTTGCTCACACATGCCTGCTGCATGTCCAAGTTCCTTGCACACAAAACCTTTATAATTATCACTTGAATTATAATAATTCATATTCTTTTGCATTTTTATGTTTTTAAACTCTGCACAGTATCTTCATGATGTTTGCACACACAAACATGAAACAAACAGATAACTTGTACAGCTCATTCTCAATTATAATCCACTGTCGCCCTCGTGGTAGTCTAAACTATCTTATTCATACAAAAAATTTGTGTGTTACATGTTAGTACTGGTGTTAAGTAGCCTGTAAGAAATTCATCGTAGTATGCCTGAAATGCTTTGCATACGAAGAGCTTTCCTTGGAACATGCAATTATTAATTATTGTATTGCCACACCTATTCATTTCGCTGGAATATTCATGTATGCTTTGATGAAATGAAAGTTTCAGTTTGAATAGTATCTGGAAATGTAACAATAACATTGCAAGAAGTAGATTTCATGAACAAAGACATTCTGAATACTGTATACCAAGGAATTCTTTGACAAATAATCATTCTCAATAGTATGTAGTAACTGGGTTAACTAAACAAGTGGAGCTAAAGAATGGACAAACATCAAAATGATTTGTGTATCAGTAGTAGAATATACCAACAAGTATGTTAACAAGACACAATATGAGGTTTATGGCATTTTATTGAAAAGATGCTTCATCCACCAGGGATTTTATCAAGTGTCATAGAGAGAGGTAAAAAGATAGCATATATAAATTGCATACTGTGTCTTATTAACACATTTAATAGGTATTTTAACAATACTGCAGAAGTGTGTGTCTACCTGTATACATAGCCTCAATAATCAAGTCCTCCAGTTCTCTGGTGGAGGTGAGACCCAACTGGTTGCCTAGAGTTACTAGCGGAATGCTTTTCTGTCCTGTTGCCATGGAAACAATTGTAAGGTGCCTCAGCTTGGTCAGCATTGTTGGAGTTAATTGTGGAAATTTGGACAATTCTTTTACGTAATCGCCATAAACTCCATATGCAAAAAGTTGCAGAAGCTCGAAATATGGTGCATGTTGAGGATTATTTTTGAGCTATGGAAGAGAAAAGAAAATATTTCAGAAACAACAACATGCCATTAACAATGCAATCAATAAAAAGAAAAAATTAAATAAAGTAAACTCTCTATTTAAGAGACTAATTGTGGGGAGTGGGTGGCCAGTAATGACACTTGTGGTGGGTACAAAGAAGATAGTTTTGCTAGGCTTATAACAATACTAAATAATTCTGTGACCAAAGGACTTCGTCCATTATTTCCAAATCTACTGACCCAGCAGATTTTGTTTCATATTTCTGAAGTCCATTAAATGAAGGGTTTACTTAAGTACACTTCCTATTACAGTACTGTATCACTGTTTACTACACTTGCACAGATCACATACTGTACTTGGTATTTTACAAAATCAATCATTAGCCTCATGAGTTTTTGTGCTATTGCATATTTGAAAATCTTTGTTTGGTTAGACATTCATAATTTTCACATTTTCTTTATTGATACAAGATGCAAATTTCATAACTCTTGGTTCTTTTCTTTATCAAATCTTTCTCTCTTCTCTCCATGTTGCCAATTAGAGTAAGTAGAATCTCAAGGGTAATGACTTGAAATTCAAAATTATTAACTTTTCAAACAGATAATGCCTTGGATTTGGAGCATAAAGTTTACTATAAATATACATTATTCTACAGCTGTTCCAGTAGCATGATAGATATACTAAAATAGGTTGAACTGCCTGGCTATTCAGGTGCTGCACTTACCGGTAATAGAACATGGCCACCAGGTGACAGTACCAACTCCCAGGCACTGTAAATGCCATGACTTGGCAAAACAATTTTGACTGTCTACTCACTGAGCTACAATACTAAAAACAAGGACTTAACCTTACTGTAATTGATTTTAGCATTATGCCCTATGACAGCTTAACTGTATTCCCATACTGGATAATCATCTTCTGGATGCTTCAAAGTATTTTAATACATGTACAACCAAAGTGAGTGATCCATAAATTTACATCATATTCATTGTCAAAATTATTTACTATAGTGCTCACTGGAATGGTCGATTACTTCAGAACCAGAATATTTTTTATGTAAAATTTTTTGAAATATGTACTACAGTGGTACCTCGACTTACGATGGTCCCCAAACTCACCCTTGTATGTAAGTTTATTTTTTTAAATGCTTTTGTAAGTGTAATTTTGGGGGTCTAAAAGGACTAGTCTATTTTACAACATTTCTTAAGGAGATAAATTCGTTTGGTAATGACACTTGAACAGCATTCTGGAATGAAAAATATCGTAAGTCGGTACCACTGTATACTGATTTGAAGTTCTACTGTAGGTGTTTTGATACCTTTTTATCTAGCAACTGTATATAACTATACAGTATTAAATTATTCATTCCAAAAGGTTTTAATGTTCATTCTAGCACCAAGATCAGTCCATTAGACCTCCAGAATCAAAATTTTAGTGTCAGCCTACATACTTATTCATTAAATATAAAAAATTACAACTGACCTTTCGCATGCCTTTCATCCTACATACTGTATATAATTTAGGATTAAAATTTGAATTTCATACCCTTATACTATGCACAATTCATGCCTCCTTCCCTCCTTGTAACTTTACTGTACCTAGGTAACCACATGACAAGCATGATGATCCAAAAGGCTTTATACAAGACTGATAAAATTACATCATATTAAAAATTTTTAAATCACACTTCAACACATAATTATATAATACTGTATTTTAACTGTTAAACCAAACAGTTTATAAATTCAGAACTAGAAATATCAGTTAATACAATGTTAAGTTAGTAAACAAATAATTTAAACAAATACAGTATTAGCTTTTATGCTACTTGACATAAATAAAAGACTTTGCACACTTACATTTGTAATATTTGGCATATCCATGAGTTCCCCAAGACATAAACCTCAGGTGCCTCCAGCACTTGCTTGACTAGTTGCACAGCAGCTGCTCCTTTGCTTGTTTAGCCAATAAGATATATTGCTCAACTGGGTTGGTTTGATTTGGCTTCTCCCCATGGTTTTATTGTTTAGACTAGGGGGAAAATATTACTGTGTTAAGACTGTTAAATCTGTTAATGGTTGTGGGGCTCTTCACCCATGCAAATTGGTCTCAGACCAGGCTTCCTAAATTGGAAAGGAATATTATAGGTATAAGAATTATAAGGAAACACAAGAAAGTAAAGATAAGTGTACACTGAATGTAAAGTTTATTTACCATCTAACATGTTTATATGCTCCATGGGAAAGTGGAACAGAATTCTTCCTCCATAAGCCATGCATGTTGTAAAAGACAACTAAAATGCCAGGAGCAAGGGCTAGTAACCCTTCTCCTGTATATATTACTAAAAAGGAGAAACTTTCATTTTTGCCTTTGAGCCACCCTGCCTCCGTGGGATACGGCTGGTTTGCTGAAAGATGATGATATTTATATGACAAAGAAATTACGTGTACAAAGAAATAATGTAAGCTGGAACTGTAATTAAATGGCCACTAGAATTCCTTAACATAATGACTTATTTTTTATACCTCAACATATAGTATGTATATATGAAGCAATACGAGCGGAGAGAGTGACACATCTCAACATCTGACCTAGTATTTACTAAAAGATGAACAAATTTTTAACAAATTATTTAAACCCCCTTGGAAAGAGTAATCATGTTCTACTACTGTTAAAGAGAAACAGAGGTAGGAACAGCTAGATTATAAGGACAATATAATGACCCTAAAAGAGTATTCTTTAGAAATTAAATACAAGAACCAGATATAAATAATTTACACAAAGGTTCCATATCACATATAAAATTGGAATTAAGTCTCTCACTGTTGTGACCCCAAAATTTAAAAGTGCTGTCAGTGTCATGATTTAAAACAAAAAAATTCTTCTAAAAAAATCAATTGCCACTCAAGTGCCTCCTGTTAATGGACAATGTTCCTGCTCATCCTCCAGACTTGGAAGACCAATTGTTGGAGGAATTTAGTTTCATCACAGTGAAGTTCTTGTCCCTAATACCCTCCTCATCCAGCCCATGGACCAGCAGGTCATTTCAAGCTTCAAAAAACTCTACAAAAGCAATGTTTCAAAGGTGCTTTGTGACCTCGGACACTGAATTGACCCTAAAGAGTTCTGGAGGGGTCACTTCAATATCTTCAATTGCATAACCCTTATAGATAAGGCTTGGCAGGGAGTGACTTCCAGGATGATGAACTCTGCTTGGAAAACGTGGCCAGAATGTGTCCAAGAGAAGGATTTTGAAGGGTTTGGGGCTGACCCTGTCGACCCTACACCTGCTGTGGAATGTATAGTGGCATTGGGGAATGCCATGGGGTTGGATGTGAGTGGCCAGGATGTGGAAGAGTTGGTGGAGGACCACAGTGAAAACTAACCACTGAAGAGCTGCAAGGCTTCATCTGCAACAACAACAGACCCGCTGAGGAATTGCTTCACAGGAGGAGGAAGAGGAGGGAAGAAGGTGCCTCTTCAAAGATTAAGGACATTTGTGCAAAGTGGAGTGGGGTGCAAGCGTTTGTGGAGGAACATCACCCTAACAAAGCTGTTGTAGGCCGTGTCTGGACATGTTCAATGACAATGCCTTGTCCCATTTAGGCAAATCTTAAAGAGACGCCAGAAACAGAGCTCTCTGGAACATTTTTTTGAGCGACAGGGGTCCAGTGACTCTCAAGCTGGTCCTAGTGCCATTAAAAAACAAAGAAGGAAAACCCGGATAAGGACTCAGTACCTAAAATCTTCATGGAAGGGATTCCCCTTCCAAACAATAGCAACTTTATTGAACAGTCTTCAATAAAGGTAAGTGTAATGTTATTATTGCTTTATATTGATTTGTCATTCTTTTCTGTATGTAAATTTATATTTAATCTCTAAAAAAATTATTTTTTTAATACTTTTGGGTAACTGGAACAGATTAATTGGATTTACATTATTTCTTATGGGGAAAAATGGTTTCAGTTTTCATGAATTTCGTTATCAGCAGACTCTCTGGAATGGATTAATCACAAAAACCAAGGGTCCACTGTATCTTTACATTCCTTTTCTTTTAAGGGTGATGTATGAAGCTGAGTATGAAATTAAATTAAAGTGTTTTGGGCATATTTGGGTTTAAACTATAAAAATAGGCATTTATAGGCATTTTTGTAACTGTGTCCAGAATTCGCGTTTCCAAATTCGCAGGGTGGTCTTGGCGTAACCCCTGTGAATTTGGGGACTACTGTATTTCGTCTATGTATTCTCAACAATCTCTCCGTTCCTTAGACATCAAACTTACTTTTCGCCGAACTAACACTCTTGCACCAATCTAGTTCATACCTCTCCTCCCTCTATAGATGCTCCTGGTGTCTACTCTAGTGATGGTAAAGTGTTTCTTCTCTTTGAGTCACCCTGCCTCAGTGGGAGATAGCTGGTTTACATGGAGAGGGTTTGAGGGTCAACATCCCCGCGCTCGGTCTGAGACCAGGCCTCATGGTGGATCAGGGTCTGATCAACCAGGCTGTTACTACCGGCCGCATGCAAACTGACGTCGAACCACAGCCCGGCTGGTCAAGTACTGACTTTAGTGCCTGTCCAGTGCCTTCTTGAAGACAGCTAGGGGTCTATTGGTAATCCCCTTATGTATGCTGGGAGGCAGCTGAACAGTCTTGGGCCCCGGACACTTATTGTGTTCTAAAAAAATATTAAAGGAAACATTTCCTCACAAATGGCTGAAGCCACTCATGGCAAAACTGTCATATTTGAACTTACAAGAGTCTTTTATTGCTAATGGTAGCAAGAGACTATAACATCAATCTTCCTTAGTTGGAAGACCCATAGACTTTCTTCTTAAATAAAATATACAATTGCTTATTTAATACCATCAATAACCAAACCTATTACAATTGATGAATAAGACATGCAACACATGGGTATCTTTGCCTGTGCAGGAGGCTTCTTCAGTCAAATACAGTGGACCCCGTGTTGTATGCTCCAAACTGAACAATTATGTAAGTGTATTTTTGTGCTTTTGTAAGTGTATTTTTGGGGATCTAAAAGTACTAGTCTAATTTACATTATTCCTTATGGGAATAAATTCGTTTGGTAATGACATTTGAACAGCATTCTGGAACAAAAATCACGAAACCGGGTCCACTGACATGGAGACTTTCATGCCTGAGATAATGGAAGAAGTGGAGGTAATTTTAAGGTATTCATCCCCTGCCTTGATATTGTTCAGTCCTATTCTTATATGTGTTCAGTCCCATGGCTTGATATGTGTTCAGTCCAATAGCCTTATTTGTTCAGTCCAATGCCTTGATATGTGTTCAGTCCCCCAGCCATGTGTTCAGTCCCATAGCCTTGATTACATGTTCAGTCCCATACCCTGATAGGTATTCAGTTCCTTAGCCTGTGTAGGGGTGGCACTAAAAAGTCAAAAATCAAAAAAATGCTTCAAAACTTGTTTTCTTACCTATTCAAGGAAAAATTTTATGCAACAGAAAAGTTTTTGCAAAATACAGTATGTACCATCTATCATCCATCCCCGATCCAGCTAATGGCTCAAGGCATAATTAATAAAATTTAAAAAACAAATCTTGAAAAAAAATCAATTTCTTTAAGTTTTGGGGAAAAGGGGCAAAAATTTTAGAAAAAATTCCCCAAAAAGGCTTGGGAAAAAAACTTGGAAAAAAAAAAAAAAAAGGGTTTGTAACTCACATTGCAAAATGCATAGTATAAAATATTGCTTGATAGTAAGGTCAATGATAATGGTCCCGATTATGAAAAATTTTAAGACCCCAAAATAATTTTGGATAATTAATTTTTAAGAAAATAAGTGAATTGACCCCCCACAATATTAAAGAAAACATTAACAATGGTACAACTACTATGAAATTTTTTTTTCATGAATGACTATCAGATTTGTTTTTTTGAGAAAGGGGGGAAATGGAAAAAAATTCTTCCTCCGTAAACCCCCTGTAAAAAGGGGGGTTTTAAAAGCGGGAGAGGGGGAGAACCCCCTTTTCCGATTACAAATGAAAAAAAGGGAAACTTTCTTTTTTTTTCCCCCCCTTGGGGGGGGAAAAAAACCCTGTTGAAAGAAGAAAATGGAAGATCATCTCTATTTTTTAGATATTTTTAAAAAACCTTTTTTGAAAAAACTAAGTGAAGGAAAAGGGTATTGTTCGGGGTAATGAAATTTAAAAAAAATTATCCCAAAAATAATTTTTTAAATAAAACTCTTTAAGACCAAAAAACTTAAAAAAGATTAAAATAAAATTTTTACAAAAAGGGTTTTTTTTTACATTTGGGCTTATACTGGGGGGGAAATAGAGGGGTTGTTTTTTAACCAGATATTTATGTTTTTTAATATCCTTTTATTTTTTTTATAATTTTGAGCAAATAAAAAAATAATGTAAATAAATAAATACGAAATATTTTTTTTTTGCAAGTTAGGTTAGGTGGGGGGCCCCGGGGAAAAAGGGCAAAGGCGACCCCGGGGTTGCGATGATGACCCGCCGTTGACCCCGGCTTACCGTCCCCCCTTTAAAAAATTATTATAACCATTTTTATTTTTTTTATTTCTGCAAGATAAAATTTTTAAAGATTGGGTGACATTTAAAAACATGGGGAAACCTCTATTTTGAAGCATTTGGCAAGCTAAATCAAGGTAATGGCACCAAAGGATAATAAACATTGAACATAAGTG
>WNWK01036420.1:0-15000 GCA_009830355.1 Cherax destructor | reverse complement strand
CCAAAAACAGTACAGGTCCTAGGACTGACCCTTGTGGAACTCCACTCGTCACAGGTGCCCACTCTGACATCTCGTCACGTACCATGTGTGTGTGTGTGTGTGTGTGTGTGTGTGTGTGATGTAAGTGATGACTGAGGCTGCAGGACACAGTGTGTGTGTGTGTGTGTGTGTGACGTAAGTGATGACTGAGGCTGCAGGACACAGTGTGTGTGTGTGTGTGTGATGTAAATGATGACTGAGGCTGCAGGACACAGTGTGTGTGTGTGTGTGTGATGTAAGTGATGACCGAGGCTACAGGACACAGTGTGTGTGTGTGTGTGATGTAAGTGATGACTGAGGCTGCAGGACACAGTGTGTGTGATGTAAGTGATGACTGAGGCTACAGGACACAGTGTGTGTGATGTAAGTGATGACTGAGGCTGCAGGACACAGTGTGTGTGATGTAAGTGATGACTGAGGCTACAGGACACAGTGTGTGTGATGTAAGTGATGACTGAGGCTACAGGACACAGTGTGTGTGGTGTAAGTGATGACTGAGGCTGCAGGACACAGTGTGTGTGATGTAAGTGATGACTGAGGCTACAGGACACAGTGTGTGTGATGTAAGTGATGACTGAGGCTACAGGACACAGTGTGTGTGATGTAAGTGATGACTGAGGCTACAGGACACAGTGTGTGTGATGTAAGTGATGACTGAGGCTACAGGACACAGTGTGTGTGGTGTAAGTGATGACCGAGGCTACAGGACACAGTGTGTGTGGTGTAAGTGATGACCGAGGCTACAGGACACAGTGTGTGTGGTGGAAGTGATGACTGATGCTACAGGACACAGTGTGTGTGGTGTAAGTGATGACTGAGGCTACAGGACACAATGTGTGTGGTGTAAGTGATGACTGAGGCTACAGGACACAGTGTGTGTGGTGTAAGTGATGACTGAGGCTACAGGACACAGTGTGTGTGGTGTAAGTGATGACTGAGGCTACAGGACACAGTGTGTGTGGTGTAAGTGATGACTGAGGCTACAGGACACAGTGGGTGTGGTGTAAGTGATGACTGAGGCTACAGGACACAGTGTGTGTGGTGTAAGTGATGACCGAGGCTACAGGACACAGTGTGTGTGGTGTAAGTGATGACTGAGGCTACAGGACACAGTGTGTGTGGTGTAAGTGATGACTGAGGCTACAGGACACAGTGTGTGTGGTGTAAGTGATGACCGAGGCTACAGGACACAGTGTGTGTGGTGTAAGTGATGACTGAGGCTACAGGACACAGTGTGTGTGGTGTAAGTGATGACTGAGGCTACAGGACACAGTGTGTGTGGTGTAAGTGATGACTGAGGCTACAGGACACAGTGTGTGTGGTGTAAGTGATGACCGAGGCTACAGGACACAGTGTGTGTGGTGTAAGTGATGACTGAGGCTACAGGACACAGTGTGTGTGGTGTAAGTGATGACCGAGGCTACAGGACACAGTGTGTGTGGTGTAAGTGATGACTGAGGCTACAGGACACAGTGTGTGTGGTGTAAGTGATGACTGAGGCTACAGGACACAGTGGGTGTGGTGTAAGTGATGACTGAGGCTACAGGACACAGTGTGTGTGGTGTAAGTGATGACTGAGGCTACAGGACACAGTGTGTGTGGTGTAAGTGATGACTGAGGCTACAGGACACAGTGTGTGTCCAGAGAACTCATGTGAGGGAGACGGCTGCCGAGTACTCCACCATCAGCAGCTCGAAGCTTCAGCTTCCACATGTTTTTCACCTGCACCTTCAGTAGGTGATTACCTTAGTAACAAGGTAGGAGCTACGCAGCCACCGCAACCGTATCATTTAGCGTCTGCGCGCCACCGCTATTGCAAAACTACGGTCACTACCCTTCCCATCAATCAAATAAATCCAGGCAGTTCTGACAGCTCGCGTGCACATTCTCAAGACATCTGTCAACCACAGTCTTCTAAAATAGACAAAATATATTTTTCTCTCTACGAGGCTGTGACTCTGAACTTAATACATATTTATGAAAGAATAATCAGTGTATGGACAACAGCATTTGTGATTTATAAGGGAATTCTGAAGATTATAATACTAGTGAGAACTATACTGTTAAGGTCGAGGGTTGGTTGTGATACTGTGCCTGACCTCTCCCACCAGCCAGCCTCTGGCACTCTGCTACCTTCCTACCTGACTACTGTACGTGGCTGACTGCTGTAGGTGGCTGACTACTGTAGGTGGGCGACTATGGTAGGGGGTAACTACTCTAGGTGGGTGACTACTGTAGGTGGGTGACTTCTGTAGATGGGGTGAGTACTGTAGGTGGGTGACTACTGTAGATGGATTGACTACTGTAGGTGGGTGAACCAATGAAGACAAACACTAAGAAAAACTGAATATCAGTGATCACTTAAATACTCATAAGAAAGAACATAAGAACATAAGAAAAAAGGAACACTGCAACAGGCCTACTAACCCATGCAAGACAGGTCCATCACTCACCGGCTTAGATCTGACCACCTGGAGCAAACCTTCTCCAGGTAAACTCCAGGTAGTCAGGTCACTTCCACTTAAGGAATTAGTACGTCATCTGACCTAGTAGCACAAGCTAGTCAGGTCCAACTCACACCCATCCACACCCACTCATGTATTTATCTAACCTATTTTTAAAACTACACAACGTCCCAGCCCCTATGACGGTACTCGGGAGTTTGTTCCACTCATCCACAACTCTATTACCAAACCAGTGCTTTCCTATATCTTTCCTGAATCTGAACTTTTCCAACTTGAAACCATTGCTGCGAGTCCTGTCTTGGCTGGATATTTTCAGCACGCTATTTACATCCACCTCAATCATATCCCCCTAATTCTACGCCTTTCTAAAGAGTGCAGATTCAAGGCCCTCAGTCTATCCTCATAGGGAAGATTTCTGATACATGGGATCAACTTTGTCATCCTCCTCTGTACGTTTTCCAGTGCATTTATATCCATTCTGTAATACGGTGACCAGAACTGTGCAGCATAATCTAAATGAGGCCTAACCGAAGATATATAGAGTTGAAGAATAACCTGAGGACTTCTATTATTTATACTTCTTGATATGAAGCCAAGGATTCTGTTAGCATTATTGCGAACACTTATGCACTGTTGTCTTGGTTTCATATTACTACTAACCAGAACTCCTAAATCCTTTTCGCAATCACAAGTATTAAGATCTACATTATTCAGTTTATATGTGGCATGGTTATTGTCCTGCCCAACATTTAGAACTTTGCATTTGTCTACATTAAACTGCATCTGCCACTTCTCCGACCACTGCATCAGTATTCAAATCATCCTGGAGTGCTCTAATGTCCTCATTAGAATGAATTGGACGGCCTATTTTTGTGTCACCAGCAAATTTGCTTATGATGCTATTTATTCCCTCATCTATGTCGTTTATGTAAATTGTAAACAACAGGGGGCCCAAAACTGACCCCTGTGGGACGCCGCTTGAAACGTGCCCCCATTCTGATTTCTCCCCATTTATGCAAACTCTCTGCCGCCTATTTGTCAACCACGCCTCTACCCAGGAGAAAATTTCTCCTCCTATTCTGTGTGCCTTAAGTTTCATCAATAGCCTCTGATGTGGAACTTTATCGAAAGCCTTACTGAAGTCCATATACACAATATCATATTCATTACCATGATCTACCTCCTCAAACACCTTAGTGAAAAAAGTTAGTAAATTCGTATGACGGGAACACCCCTTAGTAAAACCATGTTGAGATTCATTAACCAATTTATGCCTTTCAAGATGGCTACGAATTGGCTCGGCAATTATTGATTCCATAAATTTACCAACTATGGAGGTAAGACTTATTGGTCTATAGTTCGAAGCTAAGGACCTATCACCTGCCTTGTAAATAAGTATTACATTTGCCCTTTTCCACTTGTCTGGCACTATGCCAGTTTGTAGTGATATATTGAAAAAAATTGTCAAAGGTTTGCTAAGTTCCTCTTTACATTCCTTTAAAACCCTTGCAAACAGTTCATCAGGGCCTGGGGATTTGTTAGGTTTTAATTTTTCTATTTGTCTGAGGATCACGTCACTAGTTACCCCAATCGAGCATAGTCTATTATCTTCCTGTTCAACATAATTTATTATTTCTGGAATTCCGCTAGTATCTTCCTGAGTAAAAACTGAGAGGAAGTAAGTATTGAAAATTTCACACATATCCTTATCACTGTCCGTGATCTGACCTGAGTTACTCTTAAGTGGGCCTATCTTGTCCCTAATCTTACTTCTGTATACCTGAAAGAACCCTTTTGGGTTAGTCTTCGAATCCCTTGAGATCTTAGCCTCATAATCCCTTTTTGCTTTTCTTATTCCTTTTTTTTATTTCTCTCTTTAATTGAAAATATTGATTTCTTATCTGTCCATCCCTCTTTTGATACGCCTATATATGCCTCTCTTTTGACCAATGAGATGTTTTAATCTATTGTTCATCCATTTAAGATCATTTTTGTTAGATCTAATTTCCCTACTCGGAACAAAAGTTGTCTGGGCAGCTAGAACTACACTTTGGAAAACGTCATATTGGCAACCAACACCACCTACCTGACCCATAGTCAGGTCATCCCAATTTAGCCCACCTAGGTAATTTCTCAGCCCCATGAAGTCGGCTAAGTGAAAGTCTGGAACAGAGACTTGATTGCAGTTACCTGGGTAATTCCATGATATATTGAAACTAAGTGATTTGTGATCGCTTTCCCCAAGCTCTTCATTAACCTCAAGATTATTAATTAGTGATTCTTTGTTAGCAAGAACCAAATCAAGCAAGTTGCTACCTCTAGTTGGTTCTGTCACAAACTGTTTTAAAAAACAATCCTGAACCGTATCAAGAAAGTTACTAGACTCAAGATTACCTGTTACATTGTTCCAATCGATTTGTCTAAAGTTAAAATCTCCCATTACCACAACATTTTCATATCTAGACGCCTTATGAATTTCGTCCCATAGCAGCTTACTGCACTCCCTATCCAGACTTGGGGGCCTGTAAATCACACCCAAAATTAATTATTCACGACCCTCGAGAAACTGTAGCCAAACAGATTCTGTGTCCGATGTTTCTAATCTTATATCTTGTCTAACACAACAATTTAAATTATCTCTGACAAACATCGCCACTCCACCACCCTTCCTGTTGACCCTATCAGTGTGGAATAGTTTGTAACCCTGAATGTTGCACTCGGAAGGCATTTCTCTATCTTTCAGGTTGAACCAGGTCTCTGTTATAGCAATAATATCTATATTACCTGCACTTGCAAGTAATCTTAGCTCATCTATCTTATTTCTTAGACTCCTATAATTTGTATAGTAAACCTTAAGGGAGCTAGTGTAAGATATATAACCACTAGAGGTCAGAACCAACCTAGACACACATTCAAGAGTGATAGGTATACTCACAACATGCCACATAGGGAGGGAAATCTGGCATCTTCTGCCAGATCTGTCGATCTGTTTGCAATTGTATTGCATATATATATACCATGCTGTGCCCCAGCCATAAACATACTACCTTGCTGTGCCCCAGCCATAAACATACTACCTTGCTGTGCCCCAGCCATAAACATACCGCCATACTAAACTCCCACTATAGACATACCCTCTTATCATCTTGCAATGGCCCCCTGCATAGACTCTCTTGTTGTGTCTCAGTCATAGACACTCTTGTTGTGTCTCAGTCATAGACATTCTTGTTGTCTCAGTCAGAGACACTCTTGTTGTGTCTCAGTCAGAGACACTCTTGTTGTCTCAGTCAGAGACACTCTTGTTGTCTCAGACAGACATTCTTGTTGTCTCAGTCAGAGACATTCTTGTTGTGTCTCAGTCAGAGACATTCTTGTTGTGTCTCAGTCAGAGACACTCTTGTTGTCTCAGTCAGAGACATTCTTGTTGTGTCTCAGTCATAGACACTCTTGTTGTGTCTCAGTCAGAGACCTTCTTGTTGTGTCTCAGTCATAGACACTCTTGTCGTGTCTCAGTCAGAGACATTCTTGTTGTGTCTCAGTCATAGACATTCTTGTTGTCTCAGTCAGAGACATTCTTGTTGTGTCTCAGTCAGAGACACTCTTGTTGTGTCTCAGTCAGAGACACTCTTGTTGTCTCAGTCAGAGACATTCTTGTTGTCTCAGTCAGAGACATTCTTGTTGTCTCAGTCAGAGACACTCTTGTTGTCTCAGTCAGAGACACTCTTGTTGTCTCAGTCAGAGACACTCTTGTTGGCTCAGTCATAGACACTCTTGTTGTGTCTCAGTCATAGACATTCTTGTTGTCTCAGTCAGAGACACTCTTGTTGTGTCTTAGTCATAGACATTCTTGTTGTCTCAGTCAGAGACACTCTTGTTGTCTCAGTCAGAGACATTCTTGTTGTCTCAGTCAGAGACATTCTTGTTGTCTCAGTCAGAGACACTCTTGTTGTCTCAGTCAGAGACACTCTTGTTGTCTCAGTCAGAGACACTCTTGTTGTCTCAGTCAGACACACTCTTGTTGTGCCTCAATGATAGACACTCTTGTTGTGCCTCAATGATAGACACTCTTGTTGTGTCTCAGTCAGAGACACTATTGTTGTGTCTCAGTCAGAGACACTGTTGCTGTGTCCCAGTCAGAGACACTCTGACTGAGGCACATCAGTCATAGACACACTTTCTTTATGTTTCTTAGTCATAGGCACACTTTCTTGCTGTGTCTCACTCATAGACACTCTTGTTGTGCCTCAGCTTTAAATATTCAGAATTTTTCTCAAAACCCCAGCGAGTGATGCAAAATAATGAAAGTGACGCCCCCTGGGGTAAGAGATGCCCCCTGGGGGAGACGTCCCCGGTAAAGGAGGCTATAATCACTCTTCCGACCTCTGGAGATGAGGATTGAATGTACAACAAACAACACCTAACCGTCATGTGTCCATTACCAAGCAAGATTGAAAATTAATCATAGATCAGATACGTATGTCACGGCGTCACAAGACCTCCTTACGAGAGTCTCTGCTCGATTGTACACTCGTGTGTTAGTCTGTAGGAACTGCTGTTTCCCCAGAACATTAAAAATTCGAGATATTTTGCCTCGAACTTGTTGATACAGTTAGGGGCATTTTTTCCCTCCAGCTCTCATCTAGAAGTCAAGGAAACAGTAATCCTTGATTGTAGCCAGTCTCAAACACTGGCACCCAACGTCTGTAGACGGTAGGGAGATTGCAGTGAGTCCTCGGCAGGGTAATATGTGTCGAACTGGGCGGTGTCCAGACTAGACACCAGTGCCACCTTTCGTTGAAATGTAGAAACATTTCGCGGCCGTGCGTTTCCCGTGTCGTGCACTGACAATCTCCAGGAAGAACTCTCCTCTGGGCACTAGCACTAGACATCCTTCCTGCCTTCAATTGTTACGGATCTTTGTACTTGTACCTGCCTGATGTCAGGCGGAGTGTGTCAAGCAGAGACTCGACAGTCGAGAACAAGACTGCTTTGTTGAGTGAACACGCGTGTGAATGGTGGCCAACTGGCCAGTCGGTCATTCCACGCGGAAATATTCATGGCCAACGTCGTGTGCGTGTTTCGCCAGCCATCGGGCGATGCCGAGCAGACGACGAAGAGGCTTCGCACACGATGTCATCAGCTACCGAGATGAGGGTATTAGGGGGGATTTAGAGAGGAGGAGGGGTTAGAGAGGGGAGGGAGTTAGAGAGGGGATGGGGATAGAGAGGGGATGGGGATAGAGAGGGGAGGGGGGATAGCGAGGGAAAGGGCGCTCAGCCGGTTACCCGCCACAAAGGCCTGTTGAGGCAGTTGTGTTGCCACGTCTCTATTTTAAACTTTGGTCGTAAATTATTTTTTAAGTTCCTAGTAAGTTTAGTGTCTAGCATATGACTGAAGCTTAGACAGTTAAGTTAGACTAAGAGTATAGGCATGAACAGTATATCGTACAGCCATTGTCGTACCACTGTAGGCTCACAACTTGTCCGATAGCTCGGTTGGTAGCGCATTCACCTCACACATTGAGGTCCGTGGTTCGAGCCCTGGTACAAGTGGAAACAATGGGACATGTTTCCTTAAGACACCTGCTGTTCTTGTTCACCTAGCATTACGTAGGTATCTAAGTGTCAGCCGACTGTTGTGGGTCGCATCCTGGGGACAAAATTAACCTAATTGTCCGAAATACTTTGCATAACAAGGGGCTTTTTATATAGCATATCACTGATGTCAGTTAGGTCTGTATAAGTTGTATTATGTACTGGTAGAAATAAATATTATTACAGGTGCCAGTATGCTAGAGGTGTTGAATCTCAGTGACACTCACCATTCCTTGGCAGCCGGCTGCGTGTTATCTAGAATATAAGGCGCATGATAAATCCAGAATTATTTACGGTGTCTCTAAATCCAGTAGTGTAGACTAAATGGCTAAGTAATCAGTTGTGGTAAGAGTCATCTTACAGACGTTGGACGATGGAATCTCTACATTCATACACCAGGAGGTCCCAGAAATTTGAGATTTTTTGGATTCCATAGTGACTGATGCCTGACATGTTGAGAGTACTATATTAATCTGACTCTCTGGTGCTCACATCACCAAAGACACACATCATGGTGTTCAGCGAGCCATTAACAAGACTCAGGGTCAACAATCTAAATTAATTCTGTATGACCGAGATCCAAAATTTGGTTATTTAAAAAATCTCTAATATTATCCTAACACCACAAGACTTCGAAAAGGCAATTAATGACATGCACATGCACTCTGCCCCAGGCCGGGACTCGTGGAACTCCGTGTTCATCAAGAACTGCAGGAAGCCCCTGTCACCTGCCTTCAGCATTCTATGGAGAGGGAGCATGGACACAGGGGTCATCCCACAGTCACTAAAAACAACAGACATAGTCCCACTCCACAAAGGAGTAAAGGTGGCAGTAAAGCAATTGCAAAGAACTACAGACCGATAGCGCTAACATCCCATAAAAATCTTTGAAAGGGTTCTAAGAAGCAAGATCGCCAACCACCTAGATACCCATCAATTACACAACCCAGGGCAACATGGGTTTAGAGCAGGTCGCTCCTGCCTGTCCCATCTACTGCACCACTATGACAAGGTCCTAGATGCTATAGAGCATAAACATAATGCAGACTTTGCAAAAGCCTTCGACGAGTGTGACCATGGTGTAATAGCGCACAAAATGTGTGGTGAAGGAATAACAGGAAAAGTTGGTACAGTGAAAAGCTCTGTTCCACAAGGCACAGTACTTGCTCCCATCCTGTTCCTCATCCTCATATCTGACATAGACAGAGATGTAATCCATAGCTTCGTGTATTCTTTTGCGGATGACATCCTAATTGCCATGACGGTGTCCTCCATCGAAGACACTGCAAGACTCCAAATGGACATCAACCAAATCTTCAAATGGGCCACAGCTAGGAAGTTCAATGAAGAGAAATTTCAACTAGTACTCAGACATGGAAAACTTGAGGAAATTAAAACTGTATCAGGGTATACAATAAATTCTCAAAACACAATAGAGCAAAAAAGTAATGTGAAGGACCTGGGAGTGATAATGTCAGAAGATCTCACCGTCAAAGACCACAACAATGTATCTATGTAACTGTATTTGTATTAACCTAAACTTACTTACTTATCTATCTCATCTGCTAAAAGAGTGATAGGATGGATAATGAGAACCTTCAAAACTAGGGATGCCAAGCCCATGATGATTCTCTTCAAATCGCTTGTTCTCTCTAGGCTGGAATACTGCTGTACACTAACTACCCCTTTCAAGGCAGGCGACCTGGAGAGTGTACAGAGAACTTTCACGGCACACATAAATACGATAAAGCACCTAAATTACTGGGAACGGTTGAAGTCCCTTGATTTGTAACCCTTGGAACGCAGGTGAGAAAGATACATGATAATATACACTTGGAAAATCCTAGAGGGATTAGTAATGACTGACTTACTGACTTGGCTGAATGACTTACTGACTTGATTGAATGACTTACAGACTTGACTGAACAACTTACTGACTTGTCTGACTTACTGACTGACTTACTGACTTGACTGAATAACTTACTGACTTGACTGAATAACTTACTGATTTGACTGAATAACTTACTGACTTGACTGAATAACTTACTGACTTGACTGAATAACTTACTGACTTGACTGAATAACTTACTGACTTGACTGAATAACTTACTGACTCAACTGAATAACTTACTGACTTGAATGACTTGCTGACTTGACTGACCTACTTCCTCTGAACCTGCTAGGTTCAGAGGAAGTTCTCGCTAGGTTCAGAGAGGAAGTTCTCGCTAGGTTCAGAGAGGAAGTTCTTGCTAGGTTCAGAGAGGAAGTTCTCGCTAGGTTCAGAGAGGAAGTTCTCACTAGGAGTTAGACTTTTTCACTGAAGAGGACCCTGAAACTGTCTAGAGCAGCTGATGCCTTACCATCAGTTGTATAATGTACTGAAGTGTAAAATAGAACAGAAATCCATTACAGAATTTATGCACACTCCAGTACAACCATCGACTTCAGTATCAGAACCTCTACCATCCATCTCAGCCCAGTAGGGCCACAGTATAACTCTCCACTCTCTTCACAATCATCGACAAACACCAGCACCCACAATTTAAGGTAAGAAATACTATTATTTTTGTTGCATTTGTAGTCTTAAGTAGTAAAAACAACATAATACATCAAGACAATGAACTACAATTGCATATTCCTTTTATTTTTGTAAGATCTGGAGGTTTAAAAAAAAAAAAAAGTTGTTTGGCTTTTTGGGGGCTCTCAGAAACGTAACCCTATTTTTCCTATAAGTTCTTCAGTTTGTCTAACACGGTTTGGTCTAACACAGCATTTTCAGGAACGTAACTACCGTGTTAAACTACGGTTTAAGTATTTTATATTATAAAGAAGATCTACATATATATTAGTTGATCTTATTATGTTATCATTGATTTTTCTATCTTTTCATTTCCATAAGGAGGAATCGGCCTTATCAAATACTTTGTTGACTATTTCCTGGATAGAGCACATGGAGAGGCTAACGAGCTCTAGATATATAGACTGGCGCTAATTAACAGAATTAGTCGTGTATACACATACACACTCCTCCACACCGGCCATAGACACACACAAAGTACTGAGGTTTTATTATGCTTCATCAAGATAATGTGTTATGGCAGAATTTTTGTTGCTTTGCTGTGTTTTGTCAGGGTATTGTAGTTTTTGTTCCAGCCTGGGTATTACAATTTTTGTTATTTGTTTGGATATTGTAATTTGTCTTAGTTTCAGCAGAATTTTCCACTGCGGTATGTGAAGTAACTGGCAAGAAACAGCCTAGCCAGTTACATACATTATTCTACTCAAAGACTGGATATTTATTTTTAATTGTGCACCTCTACCCATCTTTTAGGCAGAAACTAAAGATTATATTTAAGGCACATAATGGATAGGAAGACAGTGCCCCAACAATAACCAAAAAAGGCACAATGCCGTGACTGGAACAATACACAAACAACCCGCAAATAGAAGAGAGGAGCTTACGACGACGTTTCGGTCCGACTTGGACCATTTACAAAGTCACACTGTCAAAAAGAAGGGAAGGAGGGAGTTTATATAGAGGCCAGGAGACAGGGGCGGGAACAAGAAAGTGCTGGCCTCTATATATACTCCTTCCTTCCCATCTTTTTCTGAGTGTGACTCTGTAAATGGTCCAGTCGGACCGAAACATCGTGGTAAACTCCTCTCTTCTATGTGCAGGTTGTTTGTGTATAGTGCCCCAACGTTCTTATTAAGCAGGTTTGCATTGTGATACTTTATTTATAAAATTGTTAAGCATCAATAATGACTTTGTCAAAAAGTTTATAAATTCAGTCACTAGATGTTTACAACGAGGAAGATTCAGGGTTACTGAGACAGTATGAGGCAAGGGATGGGCGAAGGTCCTCTCTGGATTATGTAAATTACAAAGACATTATTGTTATTAGCTACGAAATTTAGATTCCCAGTAATAAGAACACTCAGTACTACCACAAACACTCAGAATTATCTCAGACTCTGAACTACAAGAACCATAACACTTATGATTTATTTGCAAGCACCAACTGGTTAAGTAGCTACGTAGTGAATGTCTCGCTGATACTGGACCGAGACTGTAGCCTTCAGCACTCCTGGCATTCCATGACCCACATGGGATTACTACTCCACATGCATAAATAAATGTCGCTGGTTTGCGAGTTATATTTTCAGGGCCTGGAACCACATCAGTGACGAAGTGGTAATTACATATCACATCCATCTTGGGATATCCTAAATTATAAGAAACAGTAAGGATGAAAGCAGAGAGAAATATCCCGAACACAGCAAACTATGGTCCTCGTAATGTCTTCTGAGTATGTGCAAGTGAGCGCAGAGCTTTCATCACTTTATGAACTTATGGACCACCGCCAGCAGTGGCTCACACCCTGGACGACCGAGGCTCGTTCCCCGGCACAGGTGAAACATTGTGCATGTTTCCTTACACCTGCTGCCCCTGTTCACCTAGAAGTAAATAGGTATCTAGGTGTTAGTCGACTATTGCGGGCCGCACCCGCAGATGACTCACAGACTTTACAGGGTTATCCTGGTGGATTAAATCTCTGGGTTAAAAATACCAAGAAAATTTTAACGTCTCAACTTTACTACCAAAGGAATTGGAAATATTTATCTTGAAAAATACATTTAAGTTCTGTGGTAGTGGTGTTGGTGGAGGGGTGTTGGTGGAGGGGTGTTGGTGGAGGGATGTTGGTGGAGGGATGTTGGTGGAGGGATGTTGGTGGAGGGGTGTTGGTGGAGAGGTGTTGATGGAGAGGTGTTGGTGGAGGGGTGTGTTGGTGGAGGGGTGTTGGTGATAGTGGAGGGGTGTTGGTGATAGTGGAGGGGTGTTACTAGAGGGGCTTGTCCAAAATAGTCAACCATTATGCTAGTAGTAATCCATCATTCAGGGTTAATCCAACGATAGTCTTCCTAACTCACTGCTAATGCATTCGACTCACAAGTGAAGGAGCGTGTTTAATACTGGGCTAGTAAGTAACCAGATTAGTTCATGGAACGTTCCCCTGAACTAATCTGCTTGGACTACCTACTCATTTCTTTATTGCAAGCTCCTGATGTGTTGATTGCAACACGAAAGGCCTACGGCTATCATTCAACTCTTATGGTTGTTTTGCATAGTAACGTATGTGAAAATTAACTAGGATAAACCCCTCCCACAAAAAAGTCACAATTATTTCAAAATGAGCAGGACTGCTAACATCTAGCAAGTAATACAGACTTCCTAAAAGGAATCTCATTGTAAATGTGGAAAATTTTGAATTTTTCTAAATTCAGCATGTGTAAAAATTAATAATATAATTGTGTAATAAAATGTGATGCTGATTTGACCCTTTGGAGAAATTTCGAGTGAGGGGGGGGAGGTGGAACAGCTGCTGAGTGACGTGGACAGGGAGACACCATAATGAATTTAAAGTGCGAACACTGGACTGAATTGTGCAATGTAATCAGGCGTTCTCGAAGGTCAGTTGGTTTATATCGGCCTCAATCCGTAATTTAGAAATTGGTGACACGTTCGTACTGAAGAACTGGAATAAATAGTTTGGAAAACCCTCACAATTCGGCAACAATGACAGAAAAATAGAGGACTCAGATTTTAAATAGCAGATTACAATGGACTTAGAGAACACTTATCATCTGTGGACTGGGGTAATGAAGAGAGCTATCAATATGACAGTTTTCTGAACACTATACATGCTGCCCAAAGAACATTTATCCCATATAAAGAAATTAGATCGAATAGAAATGACCCAAAATGGATGAATAATAGGCTCAAATATCTTTTAGGGCAGAAGAAAGGAATTTATAGGCGTATCAAAAGAGGTGAGGGTCATCTTATGAATCAGTATATTGACATTAAGAGGGACGTTAAAAGGGGATAAGAAAAGCTAAACGGGATTACGAAATTAAAGTTGCTAGGGATTCGAAACTAACCCAAAAGTTTTTTCCAGGTGTATAGAACAAAAGTTAGAGATAAGATAGGTCCCCTTAAAAATAATTATGGGTATCTTACTGAAAAGAGAATGAAATGTGCTCTATTTTTAATAATTATTTTCTCTCGGTTTTCACTCAGGAAGACACTAATAATATCCCAAGAATTAGGTATTTTAGTGGGCCTGAAGAAGATAAATTATGTAGTATCACAGTCACTAGCGAAATGGTTATCAAACAGATAGACCGTTTGAAGCAAAATAAATCGCCAGGCCCTGATGAGCTTTTTCAAGGGTTCTTAAGAAATGCAAATGGAACTCTGTGAACCCTTAACTAACATTTTAACCTATCTCTTCAAACAGGTGTAGTGTCTGATACGTGGAAGATGGCTAATGTAATTAGTATTTTTAAAGCAGGGGACAAGTCGTTACCATCAAATTACCGCCCAATAAGTCTAACATCAATTGTAGGCAAATTATTAGAGTCGATTATAGCTGATAACATAAGAAGCCATCTCGATAAGCATAATTTGATTAATGATACTCAACATGGATTCACCAGGGGCCGTTCCTGTCTAACTAATTTATTAACTTTTTCAGTAAGGCTTTTGAGGCAGTTGATCATGATAAAGAATTCGATATTGTTTATTTGGATTTTAGTAAAGCTTTTGATAGAGTACCACATCAGAGACTGTTAAAGAAAGTATCTGCTCACAGCATTGGGGGTAAAGTGTTTTCATGGATCGAGTCATGGCTCACCAATAGGAAGCAGAGGGTGTGCATAAATGGGGTTAAATCGGAGTGGGGATCTGTAACAAGTGGCGTTCCACAGGGATCGGTTTTGGGCCCGTTGTTGTTTATAATATATATAAATGACCTTGACGAGGGTTACTAGTGATATGAGCAAATTCGCTGATGACACGAAGATAGGTAGGATAATCGATGAAATAAATGGTATAAAAT
>WNWK01036419.1:0-19174 GCA_009830355.1 Cherax destructor | reverse complement strand
GGGACATGATAACGACATATAAAATACTGAGAGGAATTGACAAGATTGACAGAGACAGAATGTTCCAGAGATGGGACACAGCAACAAGGGGACACAGTTGGAAATTGAAGACTCAGATGAATCACAGGGATGTTAGGAAGTATTTCTTCAGTCACAGAGTGGTCGGGAAGTGGAACAGCTTGGGAAGCGATGTAGTGAAGGCAGGTTCCATACATAGCTTTAAGGAGAGGTATGATGAAGCTCATGGCGCATGGAGAGTGACCCAGTAGCGGCCAGTGAAGAGGCGGGGCCAGGAGCTATGTATCGACCCCTGCAACCACAACTAGGTGAGTACAAATAGGTGAGTACACACACACACACACACACTATTGTAAACTATTGTAAGAGAATTAACAAAATTCTTGATTATATCATTTCAAATTTCTTAAGAAAACGGAATTAGAGTTACAATATTTTGATGAAATTCTTTGTGAAAAGATGTAAATACTTAAAGTGGTTAAGACAAAGAAGATATTCTTATAAATCATCTTAATATACATTTAGTTTAATATGAATTAATTATTAAATAATTCCCTCAGTTTTCACATATACACTTCTGTCACCTCTTCAGTAATGACATAAAAACATTCACCATCAAAGATACAAAACAAAAAACTGCCAACTTGGATGATTCGATCTGTTGATCGCTGTTGGTGGCTGCCACAACCTGGCCAGTACCACTGTGTGCTGGTGCCTCCCATACTGTTGTTATGTACTGTGATGTATCAATGTTAACATATATTACACACTGAATGTTGTGGTGCACTATATTGCAGAGACATATTGCACAAAGTCAGTAAGTAAGGAAAAAGACACAATTGTAGAAGGTAACTATTGAATGAAGAAGTTTGTTTCACAGGTGAAAGTTCCTCTCTGCTGTTATGTGTTTTTTTCACCACCATCGTTGTGCTGTTAATAACACTGTTAATAACACTGTATGTAACCTGGTCACATCCAGTTAACAAAATGTTAATCTCTAAATTTGAGATTAGAGTAAATACTTCAAATATATGCTGAGAGACACAACTCTCAAGTGTATATGTTGTAAAATTATTATTCTTATTAATAATTTATTTACTATTCATATAGTCTGGCATTCTCATTATAAGAGCTATTGTTTATTGTAGTTGATATGCTCACCATCTCCTGGAGCTCCATACACTCACAACCTCCCGGAGGTGTTGTGTGTGTGTACTCACCTAATTGTGGTTGCAGGGGTCGAGACTCAGCTCCTGGCCCCGCATCTTCGCTGTCTGCTACTGGGTCTCTGCTCTCCCTGCTCCATGAGCTTTATCATACCATGTCTTAAAACTATGCATGGTTCCTGCCTCCACTATATCTTTCTCTAGACTATTCCACTTCCTGACTACTCTGTGGCTGAAGAAATGCTTCCTGACATCCCTTTGACTCATCTGAGTCTTCAGCTTCCAGTTGTGTCCCCTTGTTTCTGTGTTCCCTCTCTGAAACATCCTGTCACTGTCTACCTTGTCAATTCCCCGCAGTATTTTGTATGTCGTTATCATGTCTCCTCTGACCCTTCTTTCCTCCAGTGTTGTTAGTCCTATTTCCCTCAATCTTTCTTCATAAGACAGACCCCTGAGTTGTGGAACTAACCTTGTCGCAAACCTTTGCACTTTCTCTAGTTTCTTTACGTGCTTGACCAGGTGTGGGTTCCAGACTGGTGCTGCATATTCTAGTATGGGCCTGACGTACACGGTATACAGTGTCTTGAACGATTCCTTGTTAAGGTAACGGAACGCTAATCTTAGGTTGCCAGTCGCCCATATGCTGCCGCAGTTATCTGGTTGATGTGTGCCTCCGGAGACGTGCTTGGCGTTATACTCACCCCAAGGTCTTTCTCCTTTGCCGAGGTTTGTAGCCTTTGTCCGCCTAGCTTGTACTCTGTCAGCGGTTTCTTTGCCCTTCTCCGATCCTCATGACTTTGCATTTGGAGGATTGAATTCGAGAAGCCAATTGCTAGACCAGATGTCGAGCTTGTCCAGGTCTGTTTGCAGCCCTGCCTGGTCCTCTTCCGATGTGATTCTCCTCATTATTTTCACATCATCCGCGAATAGAGACACTTCTGAGTCTATCCCGTCCGTCATGTCATTTACATATACCAGGAATAACACTGGTCCTAGGACTGACCCTGCGGTACCCGCTCGTCACAGGCGCCCACTGTGATACCTCACCACGCACCATGACCGTTGTTGCCTCCCCTTTGAGGTATTCCCTGATCCATTCCAGTGCCCTTCCTGTTATACCTGCTTGTTCTTCCAACTTCTTTACTAATCTCATGTGAGGAACTGTGTCGAAGGCCTTCCTGCAGCCCAGGAAAATGCAATCAACCCACCCTTCTCTCTCCTGCCTTACCTCTGTTACTTTATCATAGAACTCTAGGAGGTTTGTTACACAGGATTTGCCTTCCCGGAATCCATGCTGTCTGGCGTTTATTATCCTGTTCCGCTCAAGGTGTTCCACCATTCTTTTCCTGATGATTTTCTCCAGGACTTTGCACACTATACATGTAAGTGACACCGGTCTATAGTTTAGTGCCTCTTTTCTGTCTCCTTTTTAAAAATGGGGACTACGTTGGCCTTCTTCCATACCTCAGGTAGCTGCCCAGTTTCAAGGGATGTGTTGAATATTGTGGTAAGTGGCACACTCAGTACCTCAGCTCCTTCCCGAAGAACCCACGGGAGATATTGTCCGGACCCATCGCCTTTGAGGTATCGAGGTCACTGAGTAACTGCTTCACTTCCTCCTCAGTTGTGTGTAAGCCCTCTAGCACTTGGTACATCCCTTGTTGGTGACGAACCATGTCCTGTCTACCCAGCTGCCTTCCTTCCTCCATTGTGAATACTTCCTTAAACCTCAAGTTGAGCTCCTCACATACCTCTTGATCATTACTTGTGAGTTCCCCATCTTCTCTCCTCAGCCTTATCACCTGGTCCTTGACTGTTGTCTTCCTTCTGATGTGACTGAACATCAGTTTCGGGTCGGACTTAACTTTCGATGCTATGTCGTTTTCGTACTGTTTCTGGGCCTCCCTCCGTACTCGTTTCTAGCTCTTCTACTAATCTCTTTGTTTACTTGGGTTCTTTGCCTTCTGTACCGTTTCCATTCTCTGATACTCTGATTCTTTGCCTCCCTGCACCTTTGGGTAAACCAGGGGCTCTTTCTGGCCTTCCCATTTAAACATTTGCCTCTGGGTATAAACCGTTCCTCTGCCTCCTTGCACTTTGCCCCTACGTATTCCATCATTTCATTTATTGTCAGTCCTTCCATTTCCCTTTCCCACTGGATGTCCTGCAGGAAATTCCTCAAGCCCGTGTAGTTTCCTCTTTTAAAGTCTGGTTTGTCTCTATCGGTACTGTTTCCCTCTCCACCTGTAGCTCTACAATGTACTCAAAGCTAAGCACCATATGGTCACTGGCTCCCAGGGGCTCTCGTGCGTTATGTCTTCAATATCTGAGCTGTTCAGGGTGAATACAAGGTCCAGTCTTGCTGGTTCATCTTCTCCCTCTCTCTGGTCGTGTCCCTGACATGTTGGTGCATCAGGTTTTCCAGTACCACGTCCATCATCTTGGCTCTCAAGTTTCTGGACCCCCACGTGGTTCATGATTCTCCCAGTCGATCTCCTGTGGTTGAAATCTCCCATGACCAGTAGCTTCGCTCTGCTCATGTGTGCTTTTCTTGCCACCTCTGCCAGGGTGTCCACCATCGCTCTGTTGTTCTCATCGTATTCTTCTCCTGGCCTCCTGCAGTTCTGTGGTGGGTTATACATCACTGCAATGATTATCTTATGCTCCCCAGACTGGATGGTACCTACTATGAATTCCCGTTCTCTACCCCCCTCCACTCCTACCATTTCCTCGAATCTCCAACGGTGCCTTACAAGCAGTACAACCCCTCCACCCCCCCTGCTCCTCCTATCTTTCCTCAGGATCTGATATCCCTGCGGGAAGATTGCATCTGTTACTGTCTCATTTAATTTAGTTTCTGTGACCGCTATGATGTCTGGAGATGCCTCATCTATTCTTTCATTCCACTCTTCATACTTATTCGTAATTCCATCCGCATTTGTGTACCAAACCTTCAACCTTGTTTCCAATACTGTGGCCCTGGGGAGATCTTGGTGGGATGGGGGTGTGGGCAGGTGCCGCAGGGGTTGGAGCATGGGTGGGGTGATTGTATGGTTGGGGTATGGGCAGGTGGGGTGCAGCTTGAGGTGGGGGTGGGGGGTAACTGTGACGGTGGGTTTTCATTTGCTAGGGTGGGGACAGGGGCCTGATATGTGGGTGTGGTGCTAGAGTGTATGGGTGTCGTGGGTTGTTTGTGATATGAGGCCCGCTGAGGGTATTTCCAGTGTGTGTGTTTGTCCTGCTTGGGCTTGGTGTCCTCCGTATCTCGCTGTCTCCCTCCCCCTCTCTCCTCCTTCTTAACCTCTCCCTCCGGGCCTCCCTTTCTTCCTGTGTTCTGTCTCGATCTAGATATACATTCCGGTACCCCTGGTTCGTCCTCAGCCGAGCTTTCTCTTGCAGGATCATGGTGCGTGCTGATTCTGCCTTGAATATTACCTTGAGGGGTCGACTTCTTCCTTTGTGTACCACCCGATTCTCCGAAAATTTGTCACTTGAGATGAGTCTCCCCCTATTGCTAGCATGATACCATCGATCTGTTCTGTCTCCTCCTGTGTGTGTGTGTGTGTGTGTGTGTGGTGTGTGTGTGTGTGTGTGTGTGTGTGTGACAGTAGCTTATAATAAATAAATATGTCTTTTTATTGACAGTCTGAGTTCCATCATAAGATTAGTGGTGTGAAGGTTCAAAGTCTGTGTCCCAGCCTGGTGAGAACCGACCTTATAGTCAACTCTGTGAAGAACGCCTTCTCCCCCGAGGTCTCTGAAGCCTTGGCCAAATTTCTTGGTTCTTTGAAAGACATGTCGTGAGTGTTCCATATATTTTCCTTTCTTAAAACTGTTTTTTCAGTATTATGTATTTCCTTTTTATAGGTAGAATTTGTTTTTCACCTGTATTAATATATATAGTGTTTATTTTGGAAAAAAATTCAGTGAACAAATAATGTGATGGTTTCTTTAATATTTTTAATTTGTTTTATTTATATTGTGGTGTCTTAGTTCGTCTTAAAGGTGTTTCAGTTGTATGTAAGTCTTCCATTTACTCAAAGTAAAAAAAAAAAGCACTGTTTACCATCAGACATTCTTTTTTGTAATTTTGATTTTCCACTTATCTAGGCCTAAAAAAAAAAAAAAACTATTTTCAGGCTTTTCCGTTTAGAAAGGAATCTTAATTTTTACTCAGAGTTAATATTTCAATGACTTTGAGAGCCGATGTTGACAAGAAACATAAATGACGGAAAATATAGGAATTTTTGCCGACTTATTACCCTTAATTAACCCCCAGTGGGTCACCTTACTTTCGTTATGAACTTTGAGATTCCTGAGTACCTGATTAGAAAACCTATCTACTCATTTTCTGCCAATATGGCGGAGAAATTTCCAAATTTGTTGATATATTTGTGACATAAAGACTATGACTTACAGTAGATACAAACTTGGGCTAATTATTAATGCAAGACAACTATCCTACAGAGCGGAGACACTGGCAGAGGCACTGATTAAGCTACTAGAGGAAGGTCGTAATGGTGCCTGTATGGTGGTGGTAGCTGACAAGGCTCCCTTCTACGTGGACTCTCCCATTCCTTCCTAGCTCCTGCTGCTGCCTTCTGCATTACAACTGACTCAAGCAAATTACATCTTGTTCCAGTTGCCTCTGGAACGTCACATCACTAGGAGCCACAGAACTACTAACATAACCAAGACGTCACCAGCTGTCTAAGTCACCACCTTCTTTTGATGGACGATTTTATATATCTTAATATTTTATGTAAGCTCTGATGACTGAAACGAAGTCCCCACATGCGCAAGTACATGGCTATACAAACTAGGCAACAGAGTACATATATGGACTCGTGTGTGAGTCAGCAGGGTTTTCCACCGGACTTTTCACACAATTTGGCACTCTCTCACATTGGCACTCTCTCACATTGGCACTCTCTCATTTCTCATTTCATATTGAAAACCGATTATCATTTACGTCTGGTTAATTGTTATCATTAACATTATGCAATACTTTTTATAAACAGTAAAAGTAATATTATATTTTATCTTCATTTGAATTACATTTTGAAACTCATATAATTATACTTTCGGGTTCTTAGAATTATTACTAATATATTAACACAAATAGTAAATCCTGGTGGGTCATCTAGAACTTAAAATTCTCAATTCTTATAAATAATTTCAGTCTTTGAGCTTTGAAAATTGGTACAATTCATGAAACACACACACACGCATACACACACACACACACACACACACACGCATACACACACACACACACACACACACACACACATACACACACACATAAGGTACGATAAAACTCTTGAGCAGGAAAGGTGGACTTAGTAACGACCAGTGAAGAGGCGGGGCCAGGAGCTGCGACCCGACCCCTGCAACTATAAATAGGTGAGTACACATAGACACACATACTTACTAATGGATCATAACCCTGAGTAAAAAATCTGCTCAAAATTATTTAATTAGGCAACTTGAATCTGACAGTAGGTAGATTTTTCTACATATTAATAAACTGTAGGTAAGAGTAAATAATACAGGGGTTGTTCCATGCTTGTTTTCCTAAATAACACAGGATTGTTCCATGCTTGTTCTCTCCCTAAATAACACAGGGATTGTTCCATGCTTGTTCTCTCCCTAAATAACACAGGGATTGTTCCATGCTTGTTCTCTCCCTAAATAACACAGGGATTGTTCCATGCTTGTTCTCTCCTAAATAACACAGGGATTGTTCCATGCTTGTTCTCTCCCTAAATAACACAGGGATTGTTCCATGCTTGTTCTCTCCCTAAATAACACAGGGATTGTTCCATGCATGTGCTCTCCTAAATAACACAGGGATTGTTCCATGCATGTGTTCCTAAATAACACAGGGATTGTTCCATGCATGTGCTCTCCTAAATAACACAGGGATTGTTCCATTCATGTCCTCTCCTAAATAACAGGGATTGTTCCCCTTCATGTCCCTCCTAAATAACAGGGATTGTTCCATCATGTCCTTCTCCCTAAATAACAGGGATTGTTCCATGCTTGTTTCTCCTAAAACACGGGATTGTTCCATGCATTTCTCTCCTAAAAAACGGGATTGTTCCCTGCATGTGCTCTCCCTAAAAACAAGGTATTGTTCCATGATGTGCCTTTCCTAAATAAAGGGATTTTCATGCATGTTCTCCTAAATAACACAGGGATTGTTCCATGATGTCCTTCCTAAATAACACAGGTTTTTCCTACTTGTCTCTCTTTAAATTTGCTAGAGTACTTTTTTTCATTATTTAATTTTTTTTAAAAAAATTACCAAAATTTTTATCAGGTTTGTAATATGAAATTTTTTTGATTTTCCCTTTAAATGTACTTTTTTATATTGTAACAAAAAATGAATTTTCCAAAATTTTTTGTATTTACTTGAATTTCTTCTAATAATAAAACAAAATAACTTTGGGTTTTTTCCCCAGTTTCGTACCCTTTGGAAATTTCTCATTAAAAAATACAGTGGGGGGGAATTGCGGGGGGGGAAAAGGGGCAAAATCGGGCCCCCGGCCCGGGGCCCTCCCCCGATGGTCCCCCCGGGGCTCCCACATTGAAATTTTTTTTCATGACTTAATCTAAATTACCCCCACGATATTTTAGTTTCATTGTTGATAGATACTATTTTACAAAAGATAAAATTAAAAGAAACCAACCCTTTCAGGTAATGCAGATGGTTCCCCTTTGGGTGGTTAGTGGTAATGAATATGGTTCCCCTCAGGGGGATTAGGGTAATGGGATTTTCCCTAGGTGGTTTTGGGAAATGCAGATGGTTCCCCAGGTGGGTTAGTGGAAATAGATTTTCCCCTCAGGTGGAGTTAGTGGTAATAAAGAGGGTTTCTCCTCGGGGGGAGTTAGTGGTAATGCAATGGTTCTCCTCGGCGGAGGGGGTAATGCAGATGGTTCCCTCGGGGGAGTTGTGGAAAGCAGTGGTTCCCCTCAGGGGAGTTAGGGTAATGCAGAGGGTTTCTCCCCAGGTGGAGTTAGGGGTTAAAGGGGGGGTTTCCCCCTCAGGTGGAGTTAGTTTTGCAGATGATAAAAGAGAATATATAAGCTTCGCCACCCGTGGGTTTACCAATACATTGACGTGATCTGAAGACTGAAGAACTATACACAGAAGACAGTAGAAGACGAGGTAATCAGTCTCTCTGAGGGACCTGAAGACAGGCAGGAAGACTGTCATTTAAACCCTGGAAAAGGGTATCCGGGAGAGAGTATCCTGCGAAATCCCTGGAGAGGCCGGGGGTCAAGCCCTGGGGCCCCGGGGTCTGTGACCGGGGGTGACATTTCTGTCCCAAGACCCCAAGATATTGTTTTTTGTTTTAAAAAAGTTGTAGGGTCAGTGGTAAAAACCCCCAAAAAAAGAAGATAATTGACACAAAAAAAAGATACCTTAGCTATGGTAACCTGATACTTAGGTTTTCCCCCAAAAATAAATTACCCGAAAGGAGGAGGAAAATTGGAGTTTTTCCCCAAAAGATTATGTGGAATTTTTAGTGGCCATTTTGGGGGGTTATTCTGGCAGGAAGGCAGATTGTTATTATTATTATTTTTAAAAAAAAGGGGGGAAGCACAAAACCCGTTGGATTATAGGCCCTGGGGGAGGATGTAAAAGGCATTCTGGTTTAATTGGGAAACTGGGGGCCAGTTTCCTTTTCCCCTTAGTTTTAAAACCCCCCCCTCAACAGCGTCAACCCCCGCCCCTTGGGGGGCCGGTTTTTGTACTAAAAAAAACTGAAATTGACGCTGACCAATTAAATTTTTAAGATTAACGACTAAATAATGTATATAATGACCCCTGTCAATCAGCGGGTTCCTTGGTGAACCTCTGTTCATTGTTTATTTAACTGTAGTCCCCAAAACTGATAGTATGAGCACGTCTTAAACCCAGAAATTGGGGGGCTTTTGGGGATTTCGCATAGGAAAAAATGTTTTTGGGTAATATTAGCAATGCATCAGAGTCATTTTGAATTCTAAAAAAAATTTTGTCAGGTTTCTGGCTAAAAAATACCCCAAAAAAAACCTGAGGAAGGTTAAGAACTCTAAATTTAAGTCATGTTTCTGGAAAAGAGATGTCGGGGTTTCTTTTTGTACTCGACTTCCATTTACCCCAAATCATTTTTATATAAATATCTTTTTTTAAAAAGACAATTTTTTGGACAGTTTTCAATAGCCACTTTGAACATGTTTAAACCCTTTTTTAAAATTTATAAGGAAAAAAAAAAAAATCTTTTGGGGACTAAGGAACCCCGGCCACCCGGGGGGTGAGTTAGAAAGGAAAAACCCGCACCCAAAAATTTAAAAATAAAAAAAAGATGATTTGGTAACCCCCAAAAAAAAAAAAAAAAATTTTTGAAAGTTCATTGTTTTTTTATTTTTTTCGATTATTTCTGATGTGCAAAAAAAATTAAAAGTTAAAAATTATTTAAAAAACTTGGAAATTTAAACTGGGGAAATTATGAGATCCTCCCCAAAGAACTAAAGTGAAAGATACGGTGTAAGAATTGAAAGGTCCATCGAACTATGGGTTTTTAGAAAAATTTTTGATAAAAGTCAATCATGTGGGGCAAATGTTTTCCCGGATGTTTTATTTGGTAACGGAAGTACAGCTGATTGCAAGTACAACTAGAGTTCAACACTTCAGTTTAAAATTTTTTCCCTTTGGGAACGTTTTTTTAGGTACATGTACATATAAGTAAAAATTTTCATGAAAGTGAAAAATTCCCCCGGACAACCCCCAAAAAGGTTTTTCCTTTGGGTTTTACTTTTTTTTTAAACACTAATAATAATAATAATAAAAAAATTTACCAGTACATGTACAAGGATACAGACCTGCTGAATCAAAGACCTACTAAAAAAACCCCCCTTTTTATGCTGAGCTTTTCCCCAAATTAGGTCGTTTTCCCCGGATGCGACCCACACCAGTCCACAAAAACCCCCCGGGGGACCCCCCTCCCCCCCCGGATCCCCCCCCAACCCCCCCGGGGTGCGACCCACCCCCCCGGGGGCCACAACACCCAGGATGCGACCCCACCAGTATCCCCAAACCCCCCAGAAAAAGGATGGACCCACACCAGTCCACTAAACCCAGGATCCCCCCCACCCCCCGGGAAAAAGCCCCCTAACCCCCCGGGGGGCCCCCCACCAGTCCACTAACCCCAAAAGGGTCGACCCCCACCCAGTTCCCCTAACCCCCAGGATGCGCCCACACCAGTCCACTAAACCCAGGATGGCCCACCCCAGTCCACTAACACCCGGATGCGCCCCACCCAGTCCACAAACACCCGGTCCACCCCACCAGCCACTAAAAAGGATGCGACCCCACCAGCCCACTAACCCCCCAGGATGCGACCCCCAAGTCACTAACACCCAGGATGGGCCCACACCAGTCCACCAACCCAGGATGCGACCCCACCAGTCCACTAACACCCAGGATCCCCCACACCAGTCCACTAACCCCCAGGATGCGCCCACCAGCCACTAACCCCCAGGATGCACCCACACCAGTCCACTCACCCAGGATGCGACCCCACCAGTCCACAAACACCCAGGATGCGACCCACACCAGTCCACTAACACCCAGGATGCGACCCACACCAGCCCACTAACCCCCAGGATGCC
The DNA here is from genome assembly GCA_009830355.1 of Cherax destructor. Taxonomy (NCBI): domain Eukaryota; kingdom Metazoa; phylum Arthropoda; class Malacostraca; order Decapoda; family Parastacidae; genus Cherax; species Cherax destructor. The sequence goes on along the minus strand of WNWK01036419.1, from coordinate 8,330 downwards.
CCCACACCAGTCCACTAACACCCAGGATGCCCCCCACCCAAAACCCATCAAAATACTCCCCAGGATGCGAACACCAGTCCACTAACCCCCGGATGCACCCACCATAAACAAAGGAACCCCCATAAAAAGGAGGAAAACCCACCCCAAACACAGGTGGGCCCAATACAAAACCCAGGTCCCCCAAAAACCTACAAAAAAGGGGGGAAAACACCTTTTTCCCAACTAAACCCAATCCCCCCAAACCCAAAGAAAAAGTGGACAACCCATTCACCAGTGCAACCCCCCAAAAATCCAACCCCTCACCAAATTTTTACAAAAATTTGAAAACCCCCCAAAGGGCCTACTTCCCTATAGGCAGACTGTTCCACTCATCAACTATATTTCCAAACCAATACTTTCCCATATCCTTTCTAAAACTAAACTTTTCTAACGAAACCATTATTGCGGGTTTCTCTTGGGGGAAAATATCCCCAAAACCTTATTTTTATCCCCCTTTTTTAATACCCCTTTTTCCCTTGTATACCTCGATCATGTCTCCCCCCATTCTACGTCTTACAAGTGAATGTAATTGGGGCTTAATCTTTCCGAAGGAAGATTTCTAATGCTATGTATTAATTTAGTCATTCTCGCTGAATGTTTTCTAACAATTTATGTCCATTCTGTAATATGGAGACCAGAACTGAGCTGCGTAATCTAGGTGAGGCCTTTCTAATGATGTATAAAGCTGTAATATAACCTCTGGACTTCTGTTTAACACTTTTAAAATAAATCCCCGTAAACTATTTGCCTTAATACCTTAGGCATTGCTGTCTTGGTTTAAGGTTGCTGTTTCCATCACCCCAAGTCCTTCTTAATCTGTTTGGGTAAGTTCTCGTTATTTAACTTTAAGTGCTTGGGTTATGGACACTCCCCAGCTTCAGAACCTTGCTTTTTCTACATTGACCCATCTGCCACTTTTCTGACCAGGAATTGAGTTTGTCTAAATCCTCCCGAAGTTCCGTGACACTACGTCTGAATCGATTATCCCACCTATCTTCGTGTCATCAGCGAATTTGCTCATATCACTAGTAATTCCCTGTCAAAGGGCATTTATATATTTATAAACAACAACGGGCCCCAAAAACCGATCCTGTGGGAACCCCTTTTAAAAGATCCCCACCGATTTAACCCCCCCTTTTGCACACCCCCTGCTTCCATTGGTGAGCCATGACTCGATCCTGAAAACACTTTACCCCCAATGCCGTGAGCAGCCACTTTCTTTAACAGTCTCTGATGTGGTACTCTATCAAAAACCTTACTAAAATCAAATAAACAATATCAAATTTTTTATCTGATCAACTGCCTCAAAAGCCTTACTGAAAAAAATTTAAATTAGTTAGGCAGGAACCCCGGGGAAACCATGTTATATCATTAATCAAATTATCTTTTCGAGATGGCTTTTATGTTATCAGATATAATCGACTCTAATAATTTGCCTACAATTTATGTTAGACTAATTGGGCGGTAATTTGATGGTAAGACTTGTCCCTGCTTTAAAAATAGGGAAATTTCTTTGCCATTTCCACGTATCCCGACACTACACCTTTTGAAGAGAAGGGTTAAAAAAGTTTGTTAAGGGGCACAGAGCTCCATTTTGCATTCCTTAAGAACCCTTGAAAAAAAACTCATCAGGGGCCCCGGCCCTGATGATTTTTTTCTTCAAACTGTCTATCTGTTTGATAATCATTTCGCTAGTGACTTGATACTACATAATTTTCTTCAGGCCCACTAAAATCCAAAACTTGGGGTATTATTAATGTCTTCCATGAAAACCGAGGAAAATAAATTAAAAAAAGAGCACATTTCATTTCTTTGTCATAAAATCCCCCAATTTTTGGGGCCTATCTTATCCAACTTTTGTTCTATAACCTGGAAAAAAATTTTGGGTTGGTTTTTAATCCCTAGCACTTTAATTTCGTAGTCCCATTTAGCTTTTTTATCCCCTTTTAACGTCCCCCTTAATGTCAAATACTGATTCATAAGATGACCCCCACCTCTTTTTTATACGCCTATAAATTCCCTTTTTTCTGCCCTAAAAGTATTTGAGCCTATTATTCATCCCTTTTTCATTTCATTCGATCTAATTTCTTTATATGGGATAAATGTTCTTTTGGGGACATGTTGTGTTCAAAAAATGTCATATTGATAGCCCCTTCATTACCCCAGTCCACAGATGATAAGTGTTCTCTAAGTCCATTGTAATCCTAAGCGAAAATCGGGGCCCTTCTGATTATTTGTACTTGAAACCCCTTTAACCAAGGGAATTTTATTTGTGGTCGCTTTCGCCAGTTCCCTGTAATTTCTAAATTTTAACAAGGGTTTCCTTGTTTGCCAGAACTAAGTCAACGGTTATTTTCCCCTTTTGGCCCCCACAAACTGCTTCAAAAAAAAAATCTTGAACTACTTCAAAAAATCGTTTTGATTCTAAATTCCCGTCAAAAAATTTAAAACAATTTGACTAAAGTTGAAGTCACCCAGAATAACTACGTTATTCATTTGGCCTTAAAATTTCCCCCCTTAGTCTCCCCAACACCCCGGATGCGACCCACCAGTCCCCAACACCCAGGTACCCATTTATCTGATGGGCGGGACACAGGTGTCTTTGGAAAAACCCTCCCTAATGTTTCCAGCCGTACCGGAGGGGTTTGACCCCCGGGCCTTAGGGGTGAGCTGGGCGCTACCGATCGAGCTGGGGAAACCCCAAAAAATTATATAGCGGGAAAAAATTTCAAGTTACGAATGTTGTCAAAAAAACGTGTTTTTTTGGGGCTAGACACAATTCCTTTCAGACTAATAAGTATTAGTGTATGTTAAAAAAAAGGTGCCCCAAATTCAGGAATCACTAGAAAAAAAGGAAATAAAGGGATAACCCCCCCTCGCAAAACCCCTCGCGTAATCCCCTGCAAACCCACTTAGTAATCCCACTGTAATCCCCCCGCAGTAAACCCCTCGAGTAACCCCCCGGTAATCCACTCATAATCCCCTCGAGTAATCCCCCTCGGAATCCCCCTCGTGTAATCCCCCTCGCGTAAACCCCCCGCAGTCCCCCCTCGTGGGAATCCCACTCGCAGTAATCCCACTCGAGTAAATCCCCCTCGAGTAATCCCCCATGATAACCCCCCCAGTAATCCACTCCAGTAACCCACTCGTAGTAATTCCCCCCGCGTAATCCCACCGCGGGAATCCCACTCGTAATCCCACTGCGTAATCCCCCTCCAGTAATCCCACTCGCAGTAATCCACTCGAGTAATCCCCCTCGCATAATCCCCCTCGAGTAACCCCCTCGAGTAATCCCCCTCGAAAACCCACTCGAGTAATCCCCTGGGATATCCCAAAACCCCGCAGTAATCCCCCTCAAAAGTAATCCCCCCGCTAATCCCACCGCAGTAATCCCCTCCAGTAATCCCTCGATAATCCACTCGAGTAATCCCCACTCTGTAATCCCCCTCGCAGTAACCCCTTTTGAATCCCACCGAGTAAACCCCCTTAGTAAACCCTGTGTTCCCCCTCCGGGGAAATCCCCCTCGCAGTAATTCCCACCGTAGTAATTCCAAACCCTCGGGGAATCCCACCCCCGCAGTAATCCCCCTCGGTAATCCCCCAAACCTCGAGTATCCCACTCTGGCCCCAAAACCCATCCATAATCCCACTCGATAATCCACCCATAATCCACTCGATAATCCCCCCAGTAATCCCACTGATAATCCCACTCGCAGTAATCCACTCGGTAATCCACTCGCAGTTCCCCCTGCGTAATCCACTCGGCCCCCAATAATCCCCCCCCAGTAATCCCTGCAGAATCCCCTGTTCCACTCGCAGTAATCCACTCGCAGTAATCCCCTCGCAGTAATCCACTCCCAATAATCCCATCTAGTAATCCCAAACCCCCCCAGTAATCCCCCTCGAGTAATCCCCCTCGCATAATCCCACTCGGAATCCCCCTCGCAGTAATCCCCCCGCGTAATCCCCCCGCGGGAATCCCACTCGAGTAATCCCCCTCGCAGTAATCCCACTCCAGTAACCCCACTCGCAGTAATCCCACTCGCCCAAGTAATCCCACTCACCCAGTAACCCCACCGCAGAAATCCCCATGAGTAATCCCACTCAGTAATCCACTGAGTATCCCAGTTATGATCCATAAAAAGGGTTAACGAAACTCGGGTTTTTCATTTAAATTAAGAAACTCAGTTTATGTATCATTTGGGTTAAAAAACTCAGTGTTATGTATCACAAAAGGTTAAAAAACCAGTGTTATGTATCCAAGGTTGAAACTCAGGTTTGTATCCAAAGGTTTACAAACTCGTGTTATGTATCACTTAAAGGTTAAGGGCTCAGGGTTATGTATCCAAGGTTAACGAAACCGTGTTATGTATCACAAAAGGTTTTACGAAACTCATGTTATGTATCCAAAGGTTAACGAAACTCAGTTTATGTATCCAAAGGTTAACGCTCAGTGTTATGTATCACTTAAAGGTTAACGAAACTCAGTGTTTTTATCAAAAGGGTTTACGAAACTCAGGTTATGTATCACTTAAAGGTTAACAAACTCAGGGTTATGTATCACTTAAAGTTAACAAAACTCAGTGTAATGTATCATTTAAAAGGTTTTACGAAACCTGTTATGTATCAAAAAGGTTACGAAACTCAGGGTTTTTATCATAAAGGTTTTCGAAACTCGGTTATGTATCCAAGGTTTCAAACTCAGTTTATGTATCATTAAGGTTTTACGAAACTCAGTTTTATTTTTTTTAAAAGGTTTCAAACTCGGGTTATGTATCATTAAGGTTTTCAAACTCGGGGTTATTTTCCTTAAATTTTGAAACTCAGTGTTATGTATCAAAAAAAGGTTAACAAACTCAGTGTTATGTATCACTTAAGGTTAACGAAACTCATTTATGTATCATTTAAGGTTAACAAACTCAGGTTATGTATCATTTAAAAGGGTTTTTGAAACTCATTTTATGTATCCAAAGGTTTTACGAAACTCGGGGTTATGTATCATAAAGGTTTACGCTCAGTGTTATGTATCCAAAGGTTAACGAAACTCAGGTTATGTACTTAAAGGTTTACAAACTCAGTGTTATTATTTTTTAAAAGGTTTTACGAAACTCGGGGGTTATGTATCATTTAAAAGGTTTACAAACTCAGTGTTATGTACCTTAAAAGGGTTAACGAAACTCAGTGTTATGTACCCCCAAAGGTTAACGAAACTCAGTGTTATGTACCCTTAAAGGTTAACGAAACTCAGTGTTATGTATCATAAAGGGTTTTGAAACTCAGGGTTATGTACCTTAAAAGGGTTTTACGAAACTCGGGTTTTATGTATCATTAAAGGTTTAAACGAAACTCGGGTTTATGTACCAAGGTTTACGAAACTCAGTGTTATTTAAATTAAATTTTTAACGAAACTCAGGGTTTTTATCATTAAAGTTAACGAAACTCAGTTTATGTCCCCAAAAGGTTAACGAAACTCAGTTTTTGTACCTTAAAGGTTTACAAACTCAGTGTTATGTATCATTTAAAAGGTTAACGAAACTCAGGTTATGTACTAAAGGTTTACGAAACTCAGGTTATGTATCACAAAGGTTGAAACTCAGTGTTATGTATCCAAAGGTTTTTAAAAAACTCAGGTTATGTATCACTTAAAGGTTAACAAACTCGGGGTTATGTATCACAAAGGTTTTACAAACTCAGTGTTATGTATCACTAAGGTTAACGAAACTCATTTATTCATTAAAGGTTTACAAACTCAGTGTTATGTATCATTAAAAGTTTAAGAAAACTAGTATATTCAAAAATTAAAAACATCACCCAGTGTGGCTTATTAGAGCTTAACAAGGGCACAAAACTCGTGGATAACGTGTCATGATCCCTCATTACAGTCTTATATTAACCAGAACAACGTGTATGATCCCCCCATTACAGTCTTATATTAACCAGAAAATGTATGATCCTTCATTACAGTCTTTATTTAAACCCGAACAACGTGTCTATGATCCTCATTACAGTCTTATATTAACCAGAACAATGTATGATCCCCCATTACGTCTTATTTCCGAACAACGTGTCATGATCCCCCATTACAGTCTTATATTAACAGAACAACGTGTCTTATCCCCTCATTACAGTCTTATATTAACCAGAAAAGTGTCTATGATCCCCTCATTACAGTCTTATATTAACCCGAACAACGTGTCTATGATCCCCCCCCTTACGTCTTATATTAACCAGAACAACGTGTCATGATCCCTCATTACAGTCTTATATTAACCAGAACAACGTGTCTATATCCTTCATTACAGTCTTATATTAACCAGAACAATGTCTATGACCCCTCATTACAGTCTTATATTAACCAGAACAATTTCTATGATCCTCATTCGCTTATATTAACCGAACAACGTGTCTATGACCCCCTCATTACAGTCTTATATTAACCAGAACAAGTGTCTATGATCCCTCATTAAAATCTTTATTAACCAGAACAACGTGTCGACCCCCTCATTACAGTCTTATTTTAAACCCAGAACAACTTTCTATGATCCTTCATTACAGTTTTATTTTAAACCAAAAAGTGTCTATGATCTTTCATTACAGTCTTATATTAACCAGAAAAACTTTTATGACCCCTCATTAAGTCTTATATTAACCAGAACAACTGTCAGTCCCCTTTACAGTCTTATAAAAGAACAATTTCTTGACCCCCTTCATTACAGTCTTATTTTAAACCCAAAACAACGTGTCTATGTTTTTTTCATTACAGTTTTAATTAACCAGAACAACGTTTTATATCCTATTACAGTTTATTTTAAACCAGAACAAGTGTCTATAAAAAAAAAAAAAAAAAAAAAAAAAAAAAAAAAAAAAAAAAAAAAAAAAAAAAAAAAAAAAAAAAAAAAAAAAAAAAAAAAAAAAAAAAAAAAAAAAAAAAAAAAAAAAAAAAAAAAAAAAAAAAAAAAAAAAAAAAAAAAAAAAAAAAAAAAAAAAAAAAAAAAAAAAAAAAAAAAAAAAAAAAAAAAAAAAAAAAAAAAAAAAAAAAAAAAAAAAAAAAAAAAAAAAAAAAAAAAAAAAAAAAAAAAAAAAAAAAAAAAAAAAAAAAAAAAAAAAAAAAAAAAAAAAAAAAAAAAAAAAAAAAAAAAAAAAAAAAAAAAAAAAAAAAAAAAAAAAAAAAAAAAAAAAAAAAAAAAAAAAAAAAAAAAAAAAAAAAAAAAAAAAAAAAAAAAAAAAAAAAAACCCCCCCCCCCCCCCCCCCCCCCCCCCCCCCCCCCCCCCCCCCCCCCCCCCCCCCCCCCCCCCCCCCCCCCCCCCCCCCCCCCCCCCCCCCCCCCCCCCCCCCCCCCCCCCCCCCCCCCCCCCCCCCCCCCCCCCCCCCCCCCCCCCCCCCCCCCCCCCCCCCCCCCCCCCCCCCCCCCCCCCCCCCCCCCCCCCCCCCCCCCCCCCCCCCCCCCCCCCCCCCCCCCCCCCCCCCCCCCCCCCCCCCCCCCCCCCCCCCCCCCCCCCCCCCCCCCCCCCCCCCCCCCCCCCCTTAACAAAAAGAAAAAAATTTTTATGACCCCTCATTACAGTTTATATTAACCAGAACAAGTTTTATGACCCCTCATTACGTCTTTAAAACCCAGAACAACTTTTTATGATCCTTCATTCAGTCTTTTTTAACCAGAACAACGTGTCTATGATCCCTCATTACAGTCTTATATTAACCAGAAAAACGTGTTATCCTCATTACGTCTTTTTTTCCGAACAATGTCTATGATCCTCATTACAGTCTTATTTTAAACCCAGAACAACTGTCTATGATCCCCCTTACAGTCTTATATTAACCAAACAACGTGTCTATGATCCTCATTACAGTCTTAAAACCAAAACAACGTGTCTATGACCCCTCATTACGTCTTATATTAACCAGAACAACGTGTCATGATCCTTAAACAGTCTTATAAAACCAAAACAACGTTGACCCCTCATTCAGTCTTATATTAACCAGAACAAGTGTTATGACCCCCTCAAAGCTTATAAACCCGAAAACGTGTCTATGATCCTTCATTACAGTCTTATAAACCAGAACAACGTGTCTATGACCCCTCATTACAGTCTTATTTTAAACCAGAACAATGCTTTCCCCCTCATTACAGTCTTATATTCCAGAACAACTGTCTATACCCCCCTCATTACAGTCTTATTTTAAACCCAGAACAAGTGTCTATGATCCTCATTACATCTTATTTTAAACCCAGAACAACGTGTTATGACCCCTCATTACAGTCTTATATTAACCAGAACAACGTGTCTAT